>CAEFZP010001198.1:0-121222 GCA_903064625.1 Mallotus villosus | reverse complement strand
AAGCTACACAGTGTGATTACCGAGTCTTCGCAGACACAATAAAGCTAGCTAAAATATTCAAAAACCTATATCAAAGCACTAAAAATAACCATCAAAAACTAATAGCTATATAAAAAATATATATTCAAAAATAATAAAATGGAACACCTACAATAAAACTATTCTAACTATGGTAAACCCTAATATCTCTCTAATCTATGTCTCTGTACCACCAACAACTGCGAAGAATAAGGTTTGTTTGCATAATTGAATGTGTTGCTAGACCATTCATGAGATGGCCTGTCCCGTGCGCTCAGTCTTTTGTGGTGTGTTGAATTACTTACATTTGCTTATGATGTACCAAAGATTATTTTATTTACATGATACCACTGCAGTGTATTTAACATCGTGAAATCTACATTTGTAAAACTGTACTTTTGTACCTTATGTGATTATAAATTACATAGGGAAAATGTTACTAACTTTCCACTTACTAATCAAAATCAAATCAAATCCTACTGTAAATTAATATTAGCCTAATAAAATGTCTCTTTATGTCTCCAGTTTCAAGTTCCTGGGTGTCCACATATCTGAGGATCTCTCCTGGTCCCTCAACACCTCCACTTCCTGAGGAGAGAGTGCGGGGGGCTCGGGACATCACCAGGGGCGTCACCATAGGGGGTGCAGCAGGTGCGGCTGCACCTGGGCCCGTGGGGTGCAGGGGCTCGTAGCCGGGGTGAAAGATACACACGCCCAAGTACCATTGCCCGATGGGCCCTCCCTCGATTCTACGCTCCGATATGCTTATGTTCAACTACGCGTTGATAATAATTTAACAACAGTGTCAAATGTTATTTATACACCTAAAAAGACAAACTTATCTCAGTCATGGTTGTTTAAATTTGTTTGGGGAAAAGTAGCAATTTATACCAAAAATCATATGTTTATCCTACATTTATTATAGAAACTATCAAAAAACGATTCAATGAAATGAATAAGTTCTTATTTTCTTTGGTATTTTTGTGATTAGCAATGATGACTGCTGGGTAAATGTATGTTGTTGTCCAATGTCAAGTCTCTATTTGATCATGTGACGATAATATACGCTATAGTTACACCAATTCGAAGGTCACGACAACGCAGTTCATTGAGCACAGCACAACTGAACGTGTAGCAATGCCTTTTAAGCATAAGAGTGGAAGCAGGAAAAGGCAAGAGAAAAAAGAACAAGATGAGAAGGCGGCAAAGCTACCGAAATTAGATTATTTTTTAACTAGACCATCAACTAGTCGCCAGCCCACGAAGTCCGCCACGGACGACCCCCCTGCTAGCAGCAGTGCAGCAGGTCAGCTGGGATCAGTATCTCTGGCCTCAGACAGGTAACCTACGGCTATTGTGATAGATATACATTTCAAGCCAAGCTATAGCCTACATACATTATGGTCGGGAAGGATAACTAGGATACAAGTTGGGTAAATAGTGGTCACTACTAGGTGGAGGGGGGCCCGTCATAATATCTTGCACCTGGGCCCGTCGTTACTACGTTACGCCACTGACCAGGGGCGTCACCAGGGACCCCAACCAGACCCTTGAGGTACAGGACTCTTTACTCCTTCACCAACAGGCACAGAAACTGCACTAACATATATAAAACTGCACCTCAACACACACACCACATACCTACTCACTTTATATTTACATGTAAAGTATATTAATATTCTGCACTAGACGTAATTATGTATTTCCGTATTAAGAACCGCTTGCGTCAGGGGTATCCGTTCGTATCTGTCCGCCCGCCCATCCGTAAACTGAGTCGGAGTAGCATATTTCGGCCTTTAGTACCTGTAGGCTACTACTATTCAGTGCCGGTCCTTCCTATAGGCGACATAGGCAGCCACCTAGGGCAGCATGAAGAGGGGGCGGCAATTTCCCAAGTGCATCCATATAAGTTAACCTTGAGTTTCAAACGCACTCACTTGTTCTCTTGTTGTCCTTCAGTCAAGTTGTAGAAACAGGGACCATATATGGAAAAATTGAAAATAATATTTTATTAAAATACAAAGAATGAACATCATATCTAGAATTGGCTGCAAATTATCATTGCGTCTCTCATACTTTTACCTGGTCTTCTGTCTGAACAGCAAGGGGAGAGCTCCAAGCTCCTTGAAAAAGATGGTATGGACAGGAAAGAACCCACTGGTCCAGACTTTAGTGTAAAACTGCTGAAAGATGAAGGCAAGCAGTTCATGGCCAAGAAGGGTGGAGAGGCTGAAGTCCAAGAAGCCCCTACTGACAACTGTGCTGCTTCAGTGCTTCAGCTCGCATAGATCACAACGAAAGCAGACCTTCATAGTGTCTTTTTTTATGGACAGTACTTTGAGCTGCAATCTCTGCACCAAAATGTGCTGTATAAATAGAATATATATTACAATGCAATTGTTGTAGTTGATTTAACGGGCCGATTCTGATGTATTCCTCAAATAAAGGCCTTTAGCTGGGAGATCTATGCAGCCAGGCAACAAATTATGTAACTCCACCACAGCAGATGGCGCTAAGATCTGTAAATTCGAAGAAGGCAGTGAACTGATCACCGGAATAACTTGAGTTGTTTACATCCGGCTGGAAAGAACTAGCTTGAAGGAGAAAGATACGTTCTTCGTGCTTAAGTTTTGTAAACTATCCGAGTTTTTAACCACAACAATGTCTAAACTAGATTTGTTCAGGGATTTTATCACTCAGCGATTAACAACGGCCACTTTGGAGATATTTAGGGCAGCTGAAAAGTCGTTTGCCGAGTTCGAAGGGGAGATTTATCGTTCGAAAGAGGAGAGCGCGCGACTGCAACGGTTGTTGGACAATGTTAGTCAACCTGATATCAAGCTCCATCGAACAGGTTTGATTCTAATATCTACAGTTGATTATGATTTTCTGTGTTTATATTCATTGGAGGTATGTATTATTTGATGTAGCACGGTAGGCTGTGGAAAGCTGGGGGCTGTTGCACAAAAGTAGAATAAAGATATCCAGGATAACTGAAAAGGCGCCGCTTGAGTTAGTGTGATCAGCTCATCGCGGCTTAATCGGTTGCACGTTTGCCGAGCCAGGATGAGAAGGTTAAGCTATTTCAATTCAGGTGTACATCCCAGCTAACAAAATGACGTCCCCAGGACGTCCCCTGAACGTCCCCGAAAGTTATCAGGACGTCGCAAGGGAACGTCCCTGTGACGTCTTTTTGTAGGGTTCCCTAAAGGTCCCGGGGACGTCGCAGACAAACGTCCCCGGGACGTCCATGTAACGTCCTCATACCATTTAGGGGACGTTCAGGGAACGTTTGTCTCCAACGTCATGGGGACGTTCCCTTGCGACGTCCTGATAACTTTCGCATACCAAATGCAGAATCAATTTATCAACCCTAATTTATAGTCACATGTATGCATTTAATGGATATTTATTGTATACAAAGTATACAACCTTGTGTATTGTAACTGTAACGGATCCCCGTATGTATAGTGGCATTAAACTTACTGCTGGTTAAATGTAGGCTACTTGATTTTCTTCCTTTGCATAGAAAAAACATTCCATAAAGTAAACTATCACCACCGTAAGAGCTGTAGCCTTATACGGGTCTATTAAACTATAAAAAATGGATGCATGTGCATCCGTTCGTCACAAAATCTGTAATCATAACAAGTTCACAGTAGCACAGACCAATCTGCGATAGCTTTTACCTTGTCAGAATAAAAGTCCTAATTATATGTAAGAGAGAAGGTGGCATAAAACATCAATAAATTATTCAAACAATACATGATCATTTAGGCACACAAAAGATCATTAAGGCAAATGCAAAGCAGGCAATCAACCCCAAATTAAACCTTTTATGGGGTTATTTACAGTAACTTATTATGTGTATGCTTAAAGAAAAAAACACACAATTTAAAGTATAAACAAACACTTTATTTAAATAGATTTTTAAGGCCTGAATTAATTGTCTTATATTTTGATTGTCAACCCCTCCTCCTCCCCCTCCCTCTCCCCCTATTCCTCCACTTCGTTGTCCCCCTCCTCCTCCTCCCCATCCACTTCGTTGTCCCCCTCCTCCTCCTCCCCCTCCTCCTCGTCCTCCACCAGTTCATCCGAAATCAACACCTCCAACAATTAGCTACAGTTAGTACATCCTGTATCCAGCACAGCTATATCTTCAGAAAGTACATCCATCCGGAAATTCAGAAGTTGCAAAATGAAAAAAAAAGAGATTGTTAAACTCTTGCCATCAAGAACTATAACGTATAATGATTTCAAGCAATTAAACATAGCAATAAGCCAATATTACTATATGAGTAAGTGACACATACTTTTCTATATTTATGTATTGCCTAGTGGTTTGCATACAGAAGATTCCATATTAAAATGTATATTGAATTGTGCATGTTTGACTTATGTACAGTAGTGCAGTTTTAAATAATAAAAAGTATTTGAATTGTTATGGACAGCTTGTGGGTAATTGATTAAATTCGTATTTTTTCGTCTAACT
Organism: Mallotus villosus; assembly: GCA_903064625.1. NCBI lineage: Eukaryota > Metazoa > Chordata > Actinopteri > Osmeriformes > Salangidae > Mallotus > Mallotus villosus. The sequence continues at coordinate 116,712 of CAEFZP010001198.1, read as the reverse complement.
TAATTATCGTAGTTAAGTGTCTGTAGGTTATGTAGCCTATGTTAAGTGTTTCAGAGTTTCATTAAATTATGATCTTTAAAAAACAGGTCTATTACCTGGTGTGGCAATTCAGATGTGTATTTCTGCCATTACTTTCAATAGGCTACTAGTCACGGAACGTCACGTGACTTTACTGTTTAGCCGTCCGGCTGTAATGCTCCCGGAGTTATTTTTACGACCTTAACAAGTGAAACGGAAAGCTTCCTTGACCTTCAGTATCCAGATACTTACAACTATCTATTCAACTTTCTTTCATCTGGAGACTCTCCGAGAGTGACAGCGCCACTCGGCTCAGCGCCACTCGGCTCTCCACTTGTCCCAAGTAGCAACAGTAACTAAGAGATCATGCGCGTCTGAGTCCGTAACCAGGACAACAATGACGTCAAAAAGTAGCTTCTGTAGAGCTAGACTAGAGCAGTAGCCTTCACCTGTCAAAAGTAGCTAGCCAATTCAGCTGTTTTGTATTTTCTGTATGCTTAAAGGGGCGTAGCTAAAGGGGCGACAACACTATATTGTGTAGGCATTCCCATTTAATGCTATCGTCGGCACTAGCTAACATTGTTATACAAATTAAGACGATATAGCCGACTTCGCATTCAGTAGTGTAGTAATGGCCAGAATTTAATATAGGCTACATAGCTAAATGTTCGATATTCCTAGCTATTTCACGTAAGCTAAGACAAATAGCTAGGACACATACAAATACACAGATACAGATAGAGTTAAAGTTTGTATTCAAATATATTTACCTCAAATACAGTCCTTCTGGTGTCGGTCCTTCCCACCTTCACTGTGAAGGCTTCACAGAAGTACTCTAAATTACAGTCTAAAACTAACTAACTACACAAACACACTATTAAAACACTATAACAAAGAACTATACTATGAACACTAAAACTTAAGTTAGATATATTTACACGAATTGATTATCAAATGATATTATATAAAGGAAGGATCCGGATCAAAAAGTTTTGCTGTCTCTCTCAACAACGTCTTCACTCAACAACAGGGTTCACGAGCGTTGACAGGGACGCTATCAAGTAAGCCCTGTATTTAATCAACACAACGTAATAATGCCGCCAAATGTAAAGTATCCATAGTGACAGTAGACTAGTATAGATCGAGCAAGTCACATCACAGAATGACACCACCACTATGACCAACGAAATGACGTTCCTGGAACCCCCCGAATGTATTTTTTAACATAATGTCATATCATAACCAACAAGGGACGTTCCTGGAACGTCCCGAATGTCCCCCGATTTTTTAAAAACATAATGTCATATCATAACCAACAAGGGACGTTCCTGGAACGTCCCGAATGTCCCCCGATTTTTTTTAAACATAATGTCATATCATAACCAACAAGGGTTTACAAATAATTGTCAAAATTGTGACCTTTTAGGAATTTTAATAACGTCCAAAGAACGTCCTAAGGACGTCCTAAGGATAACGTCACGGTATAACCTATAGGGGACAAAATACGAACGTCACCGAACGTCCCCAGGACGTCCCTTGTTAGCTGGGATAGTTGGGATAAGTGCAGCTTCACGGATTTCTTAAATAGACCAAGGTATCGATCACAAATTCACTGATGCAGCACATGCGTGCAGCATATTTTTCACCCGCTGAGCAACAATTAATAAAATGTACGATCAGCAAGACTAATATGTTATAGCCTACAAATAGCCTACGTAAAATACATGACCAAGACTATGAAATGTGAGGACATGTAATAAAAATGTGTGCAAAAAAATTACCCAGTTTGTTTGGGATTGCGCAATCCGAGAGGAGGCACAGCTAGTCGCTTCTTTCCCCGAACAGGAAAATACTTAAATTCAGCGATATTGGCTATAAAACCCCTTGGAATCATCCAATAATTATATTTCTATCACAGATCAGTGGACACATATTATAATTTTATGTTATTCGGGTTTTGTTTTACATTTCATGATGACACCGACTCCCCTGACCGCACGTCACTGCAGGTAGCCTACTCGTCCGAAAAAGCTAACGGGTCAGATTTGTCCCGAAACACCCTTTCACGGAGAGGCAGCTAAATAAACGTCAGAGCGTCATGGACGTCCATATGGACGTCCTCGCTAGGGGGAGTTTTGGCGCTGATCTTTGCATGTATGGACGGCCGTCCCTGATTTTCATGGACGTCCCTGTTTTTCATGGACGTCCATGATTATCAGGGACGTCCGTCTTTAGAGGGAGCATAGAACAAGGACGGCGATGCTTTCGTCTCTGATTAGCAGGGACGTCCCTCGCTAGTGGGAGCAAGATAGACAGCCGGCGACGTTCTTAGTATGAATTTTTAATATGTGGTGTCAGAAGGAGCTTTGGTGTCTTGGTAAATACGGCTATTGCCTCAAAACAACCCCAAATACGTGATTAGTAGCCTACATTCAGGTAGTGCCTATGGGAACCAGTTGGTTCAGAAGAAGCCAAATCAAGATGTTACCTGAAAGCCAACGTAGTTAATAAATACGCAACGATTTGAGAGATTTTTCAGAGCTGGTATAGCTCGCAGTGTAAAGCAACGGGCTCTGGTGAATACATATTTTTGCTCTAGTGCGATCGAATCCCACTTCATGCGAGCCTGCAAATGTTTTATTTTGTCTCCATTTATTTTGTCGCGAATGGTAGCCTAATGTCGTGCGCACGTAGCCTATAGGCTTACTTTCACATTTGCAGCACCAAATATGAGATCCGACTTGAAAATCGCCAGTAATATGTTTGTGAATTTGTGACGAATCTGGTGATAGAGGCAGACTGATAAGTGCACGCACAGCTGGGGAACCAGTTGAATTGGTAACCAGTAGGGACATAGCACCGGCTGACATGAAAGGCACCCCCTTGCGGGAACGCGCGCGAACACTTAAGGATTTCGTTTTGATACCGTTTTGACAGACGTCTCACATTGTACTTTTTTTGTTTGTTATATCATTTAACCTACCCTAGTATCGAACGCTTCACACCGCAGTTGAGATTGCGTGTGTGCGTCCTTGAGAACTGTAGGTCGTATAACTCATGTTGTCAGTTAATTTAAGTCTGTTATTGTATTAGTCTATAGTTCTTGCAAATTTAAATGAAGTTAACTGGTGATTTGTGTTGTTTGTATTCTTCCCCTGCTAGCTATCACGTCTGTTGATTCGATAGCGATTGCTGCCCTTGCTCACGTTTGTATTTTAGGTGCATTATTAAATTATTGAAGTAGTTTAAATGTATACATAGTGGGTTTGTTATTATTTGCTATAGAATGCTTAGCCTATCAAGATCTAATGCTTTAGAGCATTGTTTCCCAAAAGACTGGGTCGCGACCGCAATATATTTTCTGTTGACAAAATATCATCGGCTGCTGACCTTCTGTATCTAATATAATGTACTTTATAATATAATTGTTATTTATTTATAGCCTGGGTGCCAGCCAAATGTATCCCCGCCCACAAAATAATCTGGTCGGGAAGTTGGGTCTGGGGTAGCTTGGTTGGGGAAAATCTATATCCGAACAAGAGCTGTTCGGACCAATCAAATTGTCAGGGCGGGCTTTATACGATGATGGACAGATGATCAACAGTAACGTAATCAATCACGTCACCAAAGAGCGCTTGGGTTGAACTCGTTTTCAACCAACATGGCCGCCGCTGGAAAGCTGATATGTGTAGATTCTGCTATTGAATCTGTTTTAGAATACATCGACAGCGCATTGATTTTGAAAGACGAACAGAGAAATGCGATCAAGGCATTTGTAGATGGAAAATATGTTTTTGCCGTCCTTCCTACGGGATTCGGTAAAAGTTAACATAGTTGCTCTGATTGGTTTAAGGCACTTTTTTCTGAATTCGGTTGAAACACGCCCCATACTCACAGCCCAACGGAGCGTTATCAGACTCATATTCTAACCAGAATCATGAGTATGACAACGTTAGGCTAATTTATTTATTGTAAACTGTTTGTCTATTTTATGTGAAATATTATATTTGAACACTCCCCACCTCCATCAGAGACACTGACTGTCTCCCCACCTTCAAGAAAAGACTCAAGACACACTTGTTCCGGGAATACAACGGTACCTAGGAAAGATCTGCTGGACATGTTAGTTTCCTCCAGGATCACGAGGACTCTTACTTAGAGACCTGCTGCTCTTGTTGGTTAGCTGGAACTGATTTAAAATTCTTGTACTCGCTGTGAGGTAGTTTACTGTTGTTTGCTCTTCCACAGGTACACTCGTGCACTTTTGAGGTTCATGTTGTTTGATTGTAACTTGTTTAACTTCATGCTCTTATGATTCTTCCCTTTGGCACTTATTTTTGGTTTTTCACAATGTATGCTTCATGTTTGACTACTTACAATGTTGGGGATATCTCGTTGTTATGATCAGTGACCTATGCACTTTTGTAAAGCTCTCTCTTGGAAGTCGCTTTGGATAAAAGCGTCTGCTAAATGAATAAATGTAATGTAAATGTAAATGGAACACAGCATGGAATGAAGTTACTGGAATGTCATGTGTTCGATGCATGCAGCAGTGCAGCTAACGTTCACGCTTCATCTCTAACTATCCAAGGTAGAGCTAAACTCCTCAAAAGTGATCACAACCACTTGTCACTGTGTGAAGCAATTTGCCTTTATTGTGTGTATTCGATCAATAAGAATCGAATCGATAAGCAGGAATTGATAAGGAATCGGCATTGTCTAAATCTTATCAATACTCATCCCATGGCGCATAGCAAATTACAAACATGAAATATGAACAACTTACGATCAGACATATTAATCAAAACAAACCTTGTTCCCTCATCAAACAGTTGCTAACTATCGTTATATATTGTACTGCTAATTAATTATCTTTATCTCAGTATTTACTAAACTTAAATATTCTGCTCGGTACACGTGACTGCGCTATGCTTCCAACTGCACCTAGCAGCAGCTCATTTCAAAAGAAAAGTAAATACAAAATAAACAAGAAAAAAAGCACATAAAACATTTGCAGTAAACTTACTGGCCCCAAGACAATTTTTACTGGTCCCTCAATGCTAATATATAGAAGCATCCATAGCAGATATCAGTATGATACGAAGTACCCAAGTCGACACCATTCTTCTGCTGCAGTTCAATAGCTCTGGGGAATGAGGCGAACGGCTGGCCCGTCTTATTTACGTGACATGCCGTTGTTATAAGTCGTGCAATAACACGATGGGCATCTGCATTTGAATTCCTGACCAGAATGGTCAACGGCCTGGAAGATGGTTTGTCAACCATCCGCTTAGCTGTCACGCACACCAGGCTGTCTGCTAGCATGGCTGGTCAGGGATTGTTTTTGAAAATTGTCGGTGCCTGTGTAAAAAGATCCACTTTTGTCTGCTTTAGACGGGAACATACGACAGACGACACAGTGCATCTTAGTTCCATTAAAAAAGTGGCTTCCGTTTGAGCCAAGCCCTCACCACTCGCCCCTTGGCTTGAAGCAACGGCCCCGGTGAATGTAGTAGGTGGTATTGCATTTTTGATTTGGTCGTTTTATTCTATTAACTCCAGTCAACATTTACAAAATGAACTCCCCCAATAATCTTTGTTCGATTCTCGAACCTGGCTCATACTACTAGCTTTTTCATAGAATCATTTTATTTATTTTTTTACTTTTTGCCGAGTTTGAAACCAATCCGAAATGGGTAAACTAGCACCCCATGTATTTGTTTACGTCAAGAAAAGTTGCCTGGAAACGTGTTCGCGGATACTAACAGGGGACGAGCACCAAAGGGAACATCAGCAAGTCGCTGATTTAACTGAGCTGAATGAGAACAAGGAGAAAGGACTTGGTAATCTAAAGCTGCCTGCCTTAATTTTAGCACGTTTTACAAATGTGATTTGTTTATTTCCGTTATTTTAAAGCATATTTAAACATTTTGTAGGCTAATGAATGCTATTATTATCATGGCATGACAAACGTAATTATAGCCTAATATAATTAGTTATAATATCGCGGCATCGCCGGCATGTTACGGCGTCATTGTAGATAACATGTTATTCTGGAGCAAAGACGAAGATGAACTAGAAAGGTACATTTCCTAAAGAAAATGTGTGTGTTTGCTGAATGCAGTTAAAACTATTTTGTTTTGATGGCTTGAATAACAAAGAAGGTTTAACAAAGATTTTAAAAGAGGTTTGTGCTTTTAAAACAAAATGGTCAGAAAAAGTATTAAAAGTAGGCCTATATCTGTCATTGTAATGCATTGCGCTATTTTCTTACTGTTGAAAAAGGAGAAAAAAAGAGTGATGAAAAGAGTATCTTATTGACTCTCATAAATCTTTAAGCGTTAAAAGTATTAAAGAATGAAAGATGAGAAACAGAAAAAAGTTTGAAGTCATCAAGATATTGCCATATTGAACTATGTTGCCCTATTTGTACTAAAGCCATTTTATATTTTATTTAATTCAAAATCTTTTACATTTTTAGCCCCTTAGTATGAGTTACACTTGTACACTTCTTAAGATTCTTATGTATGGAAGCAAATCAGTGCCATAATGTTTTGAATTTTAAAAGGCATCGAATACTTAATATTGAAATTTAAACAACACTGAATTCTCATCTGAATATATTTCAATGTAAAATAAAATTCAGGTTGCTTAAATTCGATCTTAAAAAATTGATCTTTAAAAATTAAACTCTAAAAAATTTGACCCTATCAAATTCGAGCCGAAAATAGTTTTCTAGCTCTTAAATATAATGATGAAGAGCGTTGGCCAATCGGATTGGTTCCTTGTTTCTTGTAACGTAGCAACGGTTGGTCAATTGTCAGCAAACCTAGAACCTATAATCTAGGTTCAGTTTCAAGGTGGAGGAGAAACTAATCATGTGTGCACACCCAGTCCTGTTCAGACACTGAATTTAAAGATGACATCAAAATAATAATCCATGGTGCAGGGTTGCCGATGTTGTCGTTGTCCCTGGTGAGTTTTTTTATACTTTTAAATACAATCTCGTCACATTACGTGACTGCTGTGCAACTGCAAAAGCTACTCTAACTCAGAATGCTGCTGCAAAAAAACCGGAACTATTGTAGGTGGTAAATAAGATCATGCTACATCTAACCAGCGGATCATTTCTCGCAAGTGTGTCAAAGTGGTATTTGTACAGAATGTATTAACACCGTAGGCGTGAATAACGCATGCATTCGTCATCGTCGTCCATCTGACTTTAGCCGAAGAAGCTAGAGAGAGGATGCAATGGGAAATTTCCTACAGTAAGCTAGCTTCAAATTGAAAACGGAGACGATCTTTTGATTAAAGATAAGGTCCTTAACCTCTGTTGTCAATATCGCTGATAAAAAGTTAATACTGTTACGAAGCATTTGTTTGTAGGTAACGAACGATAGACGTAGCTAGTTTCACTGTTCTACGGCAGCTATGATGACAGTCTCGTCACTAGAATGGCCATAACTTTAAAACAAAAGATCATCTTTCAAATCTGTCTGCTGTTCTACATTGCCCACACAATTACGTATATATTTATCAACTCTAACATGGCCTGTATCTTGTATTGAAAGTGCTCGAAAATTAGCTAGTCTAATGTATGGTGGACTGAGAAAACATATTGTCAAAGCGGAGCGAGCCGATGTCGTGGGAGAATTCCTACTGTAATAGATTTACTGCTTCAAATTAAAAACGGAGAAGATATTTAGATTAAACACAAGTTTCTTAACATCTGTGTTTAATATCTTCAATTAAAAGTAAAAACGTTTCAGTTACGAAGCATTTGTTCGTAGTATGGCCAGCTGCAGTAAGCCTTTCGTGAACCCCGGTTTAGCTGTTTGTGACGGTCAGCTATAACAGTGTTGAGCCTTGATTCTTTCAGAAAGTGAAACTTGCTTAAAGAAAAATGATCTAGCTAGATTATGTACACTTTAAGCTCAATGTACACCTTGTTTGGCCAATTTGGTCGATTGTGGACAAAGTCGAACCGTTTTTAGTTATGGAGAGCGAACGCGCTTGTCTCGATTATGAGAGGAATTGCGTTTCCACTCATCACTTCAGTGGTCATAGCTTTTAAACAAAATAGTCTATCTTAAATCTGTCTTCTGTTATGAATTCATGACAAGATTACGCACATTTCAACACTCTAACCTGTCCTCTATCTTGTATTGAAAGTGGTTAAAAATTACGTTTTCTAAAACAGTATTGACGACGGAGAAGATTTTTGTCAGAATGGCTCCGTGAAATCGTCTTGATAAAGGATGATTTGCCAAACGTAATCATATGAATATTTACATCATTAGAAAGCCCTACTTCTTGTCTTCAAAATTGTATAAACAGTTCAAGTATATTCTTTGAAAAAGTCTGCATATTCAAGCAAGAAAGTGTTAAACAGTGTCGAAAATGTACTCGGTGAGAAACAGTTGTCAGTGCATGACGTCACAATTGAATTTGACTTGAACATTCTGAACCATTGAGATCCATAATTTTTTTTAAGCACTTTAAACTTAATAGCTTTAAAAGTTATCTGTGAGAAAAGTAATAGCACACTAAATCAGTTCAGACTAAATCAAGTGAAGTTTTAACGGTGTTTCTAGCTTAAACGGTGTGAAACTAGTAGGGGGCATAATAAAGTTGGAGGAAAATTAATAATAAGTATGCAGGATAACAATAGTGTTTTTGCTTGTCAGCAAACACACTAATAAATCATGTCTGATGACCAAAATATTGTTATGGTCGTTATATTGTTAGAACTTTGTCAGTTAACACTACAACGATGGCATTAACAATAAGCTAGTAATAGTAAGCAACACTCATCATCATTATAGGCTAATACTAACATAGGTATAGGCTTAATTTAGCTTGCTTTGTCGAGCTAGAACAATGATGGAGCCAGATATTCAAGTTTACAGTTTCTTTAATCCAACACAATACTTCGCAGTTAAACTAAAAACACGAAGCAAAAATAACAATGTATAGGCATTGCACGTATAATACTACAGTAGCCTACTAGTATTGATTTTCGTAAGTTCACATGTATCTGCTTCTTGATCGGACTTGTACCACATTCTGACAGTTGTCTGCAATGCCTTAGCTCCAGCTCACAAGCTCGCGACTGCTTGTCGCAAAGTATGACGTGTACACCTAGTTGCAAGCGTGCACGAGTCTCGGAGCTCGTAAAAAAGCGAGCCACTGTTAAACGCTAAACCGGAAGAGTCGGAAGTGGGAAGATGGCGCTCTCCGGTTTCGCGCTGTCGCTTGCCTTACTGCGCCACTGAGAACTTTTCATAGAAATGAATGGGGACGCCTTCTTGGAAGACAAATCTAGCTTTCTCCAATAGGGTCCAATTGCAGCGCTCCCTACTCAGGCCCCTCTAAACCGGAACTTTCTCGTCAGGCCCCGAAGCCGGAACTCTCTCCTCAGGCCCCTCTTTTCATGTGTATCAGAGGTATTAGCGCCACCACTTGTCGGATGATAACGTAGGCTATTTATATTAATAGGCTCACTTACATTGAACTTCGGTTTAAGATAGGGGAAATTAGCATTGCGGCTAGCGTTACGTATGGCGTTTTGGATGTCCCATATGCAATATTTAAAATTCCCATTGGCTTACGTATATAAATGCAATAGGCTACATCTTCCGACCAACGATGGTGCTAATACCTTTTTTGTTGCTGCAAAACATAACATGATTGCTTTATTAGAAACAATAATTTTTAGCAATCTATGTAATTCACTGTAGGCTATAGATCCACTTTATTTTGATATGCTCTTTCTTTTTGTAGACATGCAAGTGTCACAAAAACTGCAGGGACAATGGTCATTTCCAAGTTTAAATATGCGTTTCTATCCAAGTCTGCTAAATGAAACCGATAAATGATCTCCCCTCTATTTGTATGATCATTATATCAATGTGGTGATAGCCAGCTAATTTAATAATTTTAAAACAATATTTTGTGATAATGTTCGTAATGTTCGCCATACGTAGCTAACACTAGCCGCAATGCTAATTTCCCCTATCTTAAACACTATTGACGTACGCTAAAACACAATTGACTTATGCTAAAACCGAAGTTCAATGTAAGTAAGCCTATTAATATAAATAGCCTACAATATCCTCCGACCAGTGGTGGCGCTAATACCTCGCATACACATGAAAAAAGGGGCCTGGGGAGAGAGTTCCGGAAATAGCCTACAATATCCTCCGACCAGTGGTGGCGCTAATACCTCGGATACACATGAAAAAAGCATATCTCTATGGAAAAAAGGGGCCTGAGGAGAGAGTTCCGGCTTCAGGGGCCTGAGGAGGGAGTTCCGGTTTAGAGGGGCCTGAGGAGGGAGCGCTGCAATTGGACCCTACTCGCTTTCTCTAGTAATATTAACTCTATGGTTTGAGCTCGTAGCTCTACTTTGCTGCCATCTTCACTTTATTGTCTTGCGCCAGTCTCGTGCCAGTCGTTAAAAAATGTATAGAGATTATAGAATTCCAATTTGACAACCACTCGTCACTCACTACTCAACTCTTGATTTGCCAACTGTGCGCCTCACGAGCTGCAAAGTCATTTATGCATTTAGCAGATAGCAAAACATATGAAGGATGTTAACTTTGACAATGCTACATTCAATCAATAATTTGCAGTGGCCCGATCAGGCCAGTGAGTTGCTAGTTCAACTGTCCCAACGTTACTTTTTACTGGCCATCGTTATTGTCGAGCCCTGATATACCACATGAAGCTATTTTGTAAACTTCAATTGTAAGAGGCATAAAACATCATAGTGATATATTTATTATGTATGACAAAATTGTGAACTGTTTAAATTAGAGTAAATTATAGGGGTAGGAATCTTTTGGCACCTCATGATTCAAATCGATTCTTGGGGTCACGATTCGATTAAAAATCGCTTCACAATGTTTTTGATTCACGATTTTTAATAACATTTCGATTCAACATTTGCTTACATTTGATTCCAGTTTGCTGTTTAGTGTTACTTGTTTCTATTTGACTGTGATAGGCAAAAACATCCTAATGCATCAAAACCTTGAAATGTATTGTTTTTCTTGCAGTTTAGTAAACTCATTGTTAGAAAGAAAAAATTACGCTAAAAGATTGAATTGCGATTCAAATGCAAATTGATTTTTTCCCCCACCCCTAGTAAATAATTAATTCATGAGAAAAGAAAGCATAAGATTAGACCAGGATGGAATGAATATGTCTGAACTTAATGGAGGCTAAGGAAGCTTTTTGGCGCTGGGTATCATCTGGAAAAGCTAGGTATGGCCCAGAGTTTGAACATAAGAAAAAGGCAAACGCCAGGTTTAAATATGCTGTACGCTTTATCAAAAGTAATGAGCAGATGATGAGGGCAAATTCTATGGCCAGAAAGTTTCAGCAGAATGATTTGTATGAATTCTGGAAGGAAGTGAAGGTTATCAATAACAGCAAGATGCTTTGCCATCCAGCATTGATGGGATCTCTGGGGATGAAAATAGTGGGGCATCAGGTTGGTGATGTCATTACTAATGATGGCGTGGTCATTAGACCTGATGAAGTGTGTCATGCTATTGAGAAATTGGCAATGAACAAAGTGTGTGGTCTTGACCAAATAACAGCTGAACACCTGAAGTATGCAAGCCATAGAATATCAGTGTTACTTGCTATATGTTTCTCTGGATTATTAGCGCATGGCATATTGCCTGACTCTGTTACCTGTACTATTAGCAGTGGCGGTGCGTCCATAGAGGGCGCAAGGGCGCCGCCCCTGCTAGAATTTTTCAAAAATAAATAAATAATAACTTTCAAAAATATGATATACTAAACTATTTAAATAAGAAATGTACTGTGTTAATGCGTTAAATGTGTGTGGGAGACCGTAAGTCCCTGTCAACAACCACTTAAATGTGACCGAATATAATATATTGCCATTCGTTATCACTGAGATAAGCCACTCCCCCCTGGAGGGGCGCCGGCCAAATGGAAGTCAATGGGAGCTCTCATTCTTTTTTCATACATTTGAGAAGAACGGCTTCTCATTGGCGGAAAAAAGGGGCGATGCCTGGCCAATGACATCGTTTCTTACTTATATTGACATCTGATTCGTCGAATCAGAGACCTTCACTCCCCTTATCATTCCCCACATCCCATATAATTATCACGTATCTACGAGAGCAACATAGCTAGCAAAGGATGATGGGCTGTAGGCCTACGCGACGTACACCCGTAGCTTCTCCTCAAACCTGTATGCTAAGTAACCTGAGCTGGTTAGCTGGTTGTTCAGTGAGTAATTCAGTGTTACACACACAGTCACAACATCACACGTTAGCAACGACGCTATGCGATATCAGCGACCCTTCAGCATTAGTATCGTAGCTAAGTCTAGGAAAGTTGAGGCTACTTTTCGCTAGGTACCTACGAACATGTCTTAATCTGCTAGACAAGTGGCTTCCCCATCGTTCTTTTGGTGAGCTGTCTCATGAGCCCTACTAGCCGACAAGCAAAATAGTTATTTAGCACTAGCGTTGCTACCTGCATATATGCTCGAAGGGTGGAACGTGAAGAACGTTCCACCCTTCGAGCGGCTGAGAGGAGATGGCGCAAGTCTAACGACAGTCTAGACCTTGATAAGTATCACTCCCTCCTCAAATCCTTCTCTGCCCATATAACTGATGCTAAAACTCACTACTTCTTGAACAAAATTAACTCTGCCTCAAACCCTCACAAACTTTTCTCTACCTTCTCCACCCTCCTTAACCCACCTCCCCCACCCCCTCCCTCCACTCTGACAGCAGATGACTTCTCTTCCTTCTTTGAGAAAAAAGTTGCTGACATTAGCAGTCGGTTCCCTGAACCAACCTTTCCTATTCACTCACCCTCTATGACTGACCCTACTAAATGTCTCAACTCTTTCTCGGCCCTATCTGAGGCAGAGATCTCTGACCTCATTCTCTCTCATCGCCCCACCTCCTGTCCCCTTGATCCAGTCCCCTCCCCTCTCTTTCAAACCATCTCTCCCTCCATCATAACATTCCTTCTCCATGTCCTCAACTCTTCTCTTACTTCTGGCACTTTCCCCTCTGCCTTCAAACAGGCCAGAGTTAGACCCCTACTCAAAAAACCCTCCCTTAACCCAGCTGTCCTCCAGAACTACAGACCGGTATCACTTCTACCCTTCTTTTCTAAAACAATTGAACGCGCTGTATCTAACCAACTGTCAAACTTTCTCACTCAGAACAACCTGCTTGACCCCCACCAATCGGGCTTCAAGACGGGCCACTCCACTGAAACTGCCCTCCTGTCGGTCACCACGGCCCTCCAGTCTGCCAGAGCGGCCTCGAGGTCATCCGTCATCATTCTGCTGGACCTCTCTGCAGCATTTGATACGGTTAACCATCGGATCCTGCTCGCCAGACTCTCCGAGATGGGCATCACTGGCACTGCACTTCAGTGGATCTCGTCCTACCTGTCGGGAAGATCCTACCGGGTCTCCTGGGGAGGAGATGTGTCTGACCCCCGCCAGCTCTCCACTGGTGTCCCACAGGGCTCCGTCCTTGGACCCCTCCTCTTCTCCCTGTACACCACCTCGCTTGGACCAATCATCACCTCCCATGGCTTCTCCTACCACTGCTACGCTGACGACACCCAGCTCTACCTGTCGTTCCCCCCGACCGATCCGGGGATCTCAGCCAGGATTGAGGCCTGCCTCACAGACATCTCTGCCTGGATGACCAAGCATCACCTCCAGCTGAACCTCGCCAAAACCGAACTCCTCATCATCCCGGCCAAACCGTCCATCTCCCATGACCTCTCAATCACCCTGGGATCGGCGACGGTGACCCCTTCGTCCTCTGCCAGGAACCTCGGGGTTACCATGGATAATGCAATAATAATAATAATGCATTATATTTATATAGCGCTTTTTAAGACACTCAAAGTCGCTTTACAGAGTCAAGTATTCATTCAGACCCAGTCATACCGGTGGTGCAGAAGCGAGGCTGCCATTCAGCGCCATACGGCCCCTCTGACCACCAACATTCATTCAACATTCATACGCATTCATACGCATGTCTTTATGATGGTGGGGGAAACCGGAGTACCCGGAGGAAACCCACGCAGGCACGGGGAGAACATGTAAACTCCACACAGAAAGGACCTGGAGCGACCGGGGTTCGAACCAGGGACCTTCTTGCTGTGAGGCGACAGTGCTAACCACTGCGCCACCGTGCTGCCGATGACGAGCTCTCCCTCACAGCCCACATCGCTGCTGTCTCCCGGTCGTGTAGATTCACCCTCTACAACATCCGGAAGATCAGGAGATACCTGTCTGAGCACTCCACCCAGCTGCTGGTCCAGGCACTTGTCCTCTCCAAGTTGGACTACTGCAACTCGCTGCTCGCCGGGCTCCCAGCATGCCCAACCCGCCCTCTCCAGAGGATTCAGAACGCAGCGGCCCGTCTGGTCTTCAACCTACCCAGACGCTCCCATGTTACCCCGCTCCTCGTCTCCCTTCACTGGCTGCCCGTCACGGCCCGTATCAGATTCAAGACCCTGGTACTGACCTTCCGAGCGGTGAATGGGACTGCACCCGACTACATCAAGTCTCTCCTCCAGCCCTACACCCCCTCCCGCCACCTTCAGTCCTCCTCTGACAACCGTCTGGTGGTCCCACCGCTCAAGACCGCCCGGTCCCAACACAAGCTCTTCCCCTGTCTGGCCCCCCAGTGGTGGAATCAACTCCCCACCTCCATCAGAGACACTGACTGTCTCCCCACCTTCAAGAATAGGCTCAAGACACACTTGTTCCGGGAATACAACGGTACCTAGGAAAGATCTGCTGGACATGATGTTAGTTTCTTCCAGGATCACAAGGACTCTGACTTAGAGAGCTGCTGCTCTTGTCGGTTAGCTGTAACTGATTAAAATTATTGTACTCGCTGTGAGGTAGTTTACTGTTGTTTGCTCGTCCACAGGTGCACTTTTAGATTCATGTTGTCCAATTGTAACTTGTTTAACTTCATGCTCTTATGATTTTTCCCTTTGGCACTTATTTTTGGGTTTTTTCACAATGTATGATTCATGTTTGACTACTTGCAATGTTGGGGATATCTCGTTGTTATGATCAGTGACCTATGCACTTTTGTAAAGCTCTCTCTTGGAAGTCGCTTTGGATAAAAGCGTCTGCTAAATGAATAAATGTAAATGTAAATGTAAATATGCAAACATTGTTTACAATATTTTCAGGCTTCAACCAGTGCTGCTCAAACATACATACAGGGTCAAGAGATAGATTCGTTAGGCTTTGAATAAATAGTAGGAGAGGACGACAGCATCCAACATAGCTAATACATATATTTAATGTAAAAAAAAAGTTCTGTGTAACGACCAACCCCCCTCCCCCCCCCCGCACCGCCCAACTGCGCCCCCCCCCCAAAAAAAAATCACCAGCCGCTACTGACTATTAGTGCCAGTTATTAAGGACAAAACCTGTAAGGTATCATCAAGCTAGAGGCTATGTGACTCCACATTGTTTTGCACTGCATCTTATCTACACTGTACATGGCCTTGTTGTGTTTTCTGTTTGTATTGTATCGTGTTGTCTGTACATATTGTCTGTGGTTTTTGTTGGTATGAGAGCTGTGAGAGATACCTGAATTTCCCCACGGGATGAATGAAGATCTATCTATCTATCTAGAGCTGCACAATTAAAGGGGTCATTGATTGCAAAACCAATTTTACCTTGTCATAGTTGAATAACGACAGTTCGGTGGGTAAAATGGACATACAGTGAACCTCAAGTTAATTGACACTTCTTTCCTATCTAAATCTCACAACTTGAAACTGCAGCTGTAAAACAATCCGTTTGGAAAAAGCTGAATTTGTGACGTCGCAAATGTAGCATCACCTTTGTCACGCCCCAACATTTACATACACACCAGCCCTCTGGTGTTCTGGCCCAGTATCTGAGACACTAGTTTAGCTGCGTGCTGCTCTGTGTACTTCCCCGGGAATTACAAAGGAAGTTTTTTAGGATATTGAAAATTAGGGATGGGCGAACGATGCCTTGTGAAGCTTTGGTGGTTTCTTCCGGATTGTGCCGGCCCGGCGCATTGAAAATGGACAGCGTCATCTAGCAGCCGTTTAAACTGGCTCAATAAGGCGTAGTGGTTGTCTCTGACGGTAGTCTGTTATTAAATAGTTTCATTAAGGCTACATGTGTTCATTTTGATCTGATATTAGTGCTCACACATTAAAATGCTGTGATACATCTGTAGGCCGTTAGAATTGTGACATTTTCTCACAGTAAAAGTTAAAGAATATCGTCCAAGGTGCCTTGCGCTGGGGCGCGAACTCGGGTATCCAGACTCGCTTTAACAATGCTCAGTGCTCAGACTTTTGTGCATGGACAAATGAAACGTAAATGTACTTGTCCAAAGGACAAGTGACTCAAAAAGTTTATGTCAAGTCCTGCAATCCCCCGACATGCGCAGTTGAGCCTGCTTGTCAGTCGTGTGACGTAAGGTGAATTGGTCTATTGATCAAAACAGAGCGAGGGTTGGGCTACTGTACCTACTTATTCGCTGACATGCATTGCACATTTTTTTTAATCAGACTTTTTTTTGCCTTAGGCGCTTGGGATTTGTAATAGGCGCTTGGGAAAACGTCTAAGGCGCGCGCCCAAATGTTCTCAATGCAGGAAAAACCCTGAACTGGTGACACAAGGCGTATTATTAGTAGCCTAATAGCAAATCTGATAGTGCCTGAATCTGGAAGGTCCAGCAGCTACATTGAGTCAGATCGGGAAAATGTTTGTACATTTATGTTTGTCTAGATGTCTCCCTTCATACGTATGTATTTCTTTCAGATTATCTCTTAAAACAGTCAGGTGAAATATCACACAAAATAGTTTGATGAAAAACATTGTGACCTTTAGTTTTTTGTTTTTTTCCAAATTTAGATTAGTCAATTTTCAGAAGTGTTTAGTTGAGTCTTGGTCGACCAAATAAAATCTTAGTCGGGGACTGCCATATCAAACATACAAATATGTATTCTGCGTTCATATTCAGTTTTACACTTGCACAATCTTTTGACCTTAATTTGACTTCATACTTGTGACCTGCAGAGCAGTGGTTTCACTGTGAATATAGAAGTGAAACCATAGGAGATCTGGCATTCAGTTGCTACTTAGTTTAATTTATGAAAAATTACAAACATCACTCAGGAGCTTCTAAGAAGGCTAGATATACAGTATGTTCTGATTAGGGATGCACCGATCCGACTTTTTCAGTCCCGATACCGATGCCTGGGCTTTGTGTATCTGTCGATACCCGATACCGATCCGATACCATTGTTGAATTAATAATAAACTGTATACCTCCCCCCTTATACCTTCCTTCCACCATGTGGAAGAGACTAAAGGCACCAGACTTTCCTAACTAAACATTACTTTCCTAACTAAGACAAAATAACAGATGTCATATACGGAATTCTTATTTATTTGTTATTTAAAAAACAATTGTGCATTCAAAATTCGAAACTAGAATGTAATCAAATGTATTAAAATAAATAAAATGTAGCAGTAGAAACAAAATAGTGTATTGGTCAAACATACCATAGTAATCAAACAGTTACCAAACATTGTAATCATGTACGTATTTATTTGTTATCACTGGTGTGTGAACCATGGAAGTTTTTAGCTTGAAGCATTGCACCGTGCGGTGTACAGCTCGTGTCCAACCAGTGGACAGATAAACTTAAAAGCATCATGGAGCTAGCCAAAGAGTCGGCTGTGTGGAGATATTTCACCCTTGGCACACCAACTAGTTTGTCGGCTGTTGGCAATGTCTGCAAAGTAAATGTTTTGAGTAGTGGTGGTAGTACTGCAAAGTACAATGCTGAATTCCTGCAGCTCAACAACTCTACTATACTGTAGAATCTACAGTGTAGATTAACCTGTAGCGTCATACATATGTGATTGTTCGAATGCGGGTCTTTACAACGTAACGTCGCATATATGCAATTTCGAAAATTCCAACTGGATATTTTTCCGATAGACAAAGACTATGCGACAAACGCTGTATGGCTTCAATATGTAGAAGACTAACATGTAACACTAGCATGCTAGTAGCATTGCTACGAGTATTATGCTTGCTGTGGGGACCGTCGGGAAATATTTAGAACTCACGCGTCTAAAGGTTCGGTTAACTCATGCTGCTGACAAATGGCATAGGATGTGCAGCAGGGAAAAAAAGGATGGATTTTTCTGATCCCCGATCCAGCTTTTTTGTCAATATCGGCCAATACCGATCCCAATATCGGATCGGTGCACCCCTAGTTCTGATATGTATTATCCCTAAGTCATATGTTGATCAGAACTACCAGTTGTACAATGTGCTGTAAACAATAGTGGTGGTGAAATTGATTGTGATGTCAGAACATCTTTGGATCAGGGTCGGGTGGAGTGTTCCCTATTTGGACGAACATCCCATAGACCCCACGCTTAGATCTCTCTCTACGTACTTTAGTTTTAATTGGTCTCTCTAGCTGTCAATCTAGGTTGCAGAATAATGAAGCAGACCACATCTAACTGTTGTCTTGCCTCTCCTTCCCCCCAGATGTGCAGCAGCTCTCTCTCCTGGAGCCCCCACAGATTAAAGAGGAACAGGAGCAGTGCACCAGTCAGGAGGAAGAGCAGCTCCAAGGACTGCAGTCTGAAATTACACACTCCATGTTCACTTCTACCAGTGTGAAACATGACTGGGATCATGAGGACTTTTCTGAATGTTCATTTCTTGTCCAAACTGTTAAAGTGGAGAACAGTGAAGGAGACTCTCTACCCAGCAACACAACTGAGGAGCAAAACAATGCAGAATCTTGTGTACAAGACTATGCAGCACCAGAACCAGGCAGTGACTCTCAAAACAATGAGGCTCTGCCAAGGGAAAGAATGCGTCACACAGAGAAAACAATACATCAATGCCAACAGTGTAACAAAACCTTTGGTCGAAAAGGTGCTTTGGTTTTTCATATGAGGACACACACCGGAGAGAAACCTCATCAATGTCAGGAATGTAACAAAAGATTTCGTATTAAGTCAGATTTGGTTATGCACACAAGGACACACACAGGAGAGAAGCCATATCAGTGTCAACAATGTAACAAAGGTTGTAGTAAAAAATCAGATTTGGTTGTGCACATCAGGACACACACAGGAGAGAAACCTTATCGGTGTCAGGAATGTAGCAAACAATTTGCTCGAAGTGATACGCTTGTTGAACACATGAGGACACACACAGGAGAGAAACGATATCAGTGTCAACAATGTAACAGATCGTTTCGGCGTCCGTCTGTTTTGATTGAACACATGAGAAAGCATACAGGGGAGAAACCATATCAGTGTCAACATTGTAACAAACTGTTTAGTAAGAAGTCAGATTTGGTTGTGCACATGAGGACACACACAGGAGAGAAACCTTATCAATGTCAGGAGTGTAACAAACCATTTGCTCGAAGTGGTACTCTGGCTGAACACATGAGGACACACACGGGAGAGAAACCGCATCAGTGTCAACAATGTGACAGATCGTTTTGCCGTCCCTCTCTTTTGGTTGAACACATGAGGGAACACACAAGAGAGAAACCATATCAGTGTCAACAATGTAACAAACTTTTTAATAAGAAGGGTCATCTGGTTGAACACATAAGGACACACACAGGAGAAAAACCATTTAAATGTCAGGAATGTAACAAACTCTTTACACAAAGTAGTTCTTTGTATACACACATGAAGACACACAGAAGAGGAACCGTGTCAGTGTCAACAATGTAACAGATCTTTTGCAGGGAGGCTGAGGCCTATACTACAAAGATTCAATATACATGGGATATCGTTTAGTTATATGGTTTCACTAAACCTTACCAGGGTTGTTCCAGGTTCAGAATGGGCCTCTGAGGAGTGACTATGCACACCAGTAATGATAATAGATCTGCGTTCAGAAAAGGCAATGAGTAACCTTATGGGAAAATATGTATTTTCTTGTATTTTGGGATAGGGTAGGTGAATAAAACTCTTAAAAACTTTGTGTCTCTTTCTTTAACCTTCGCCAGTCACCCCTCTTTCTCTACTTACCTCGCCTCCCTCTCTCTATTTGTATCTGAGCCCTACACTACAAAGCTAGATTTAGAGTTGGTGAAGTTTCTCTGGATTATCAGTTTCACAACAGCAGTTCACTTTTTACCAGGATAGATCACCATGGTAACTCAAGGGTCACTTTGGAAAGCAAGAGTTTTTAGAGACCGGCAAAACCCATTGGCTTTGGGTGACGCCTTTTTGTAAGAAAGGTACCAGTTTTCAGTTTTGCTCTTCTAGAGCCGTATGTTGCTAATGTGGCACAATGAAGTTGTGTGCTTACAGTCCCACAGACTGTATATTGATTTGGCGATTAACGCATTCACAGAGTTAGCAATGTCCTCCCAACATTGGGCCTCATTCTCGAATGCAGTTAAGAATTTAAGAAGTAATTTCTTCTTAATTGGATTTAGGAAAAAATGTGGCATTCATGAAAGTTTTCTTATCTGGGATTTGTTCTTAATTTGTTCTTAACTTCAGAAGACTTTCCGAACTCGAAATAGCAGTCGTAAATCGGCCAGAGTTGTCTCAAATGCGATTCCTTAAAAAACCACAAGGGGAATCGCATTTGTGTTAATGAATTTGTGAGAAATCTTTGGTGATTGCGTTCACATCAACTCTACAGACATCCGCGGATTAAAATAATTATAATAATTTACCTTGCTATGTATGCACACTGTTAGATCAAGTGGAGAACAATTCCACTGCTCATCTTACTGGTGTGATGTTATATATGACAAATAAAACCTTGGACTTGAACATCATAAAAATTCAACCAGGCCATCCAATTATCACTGATCACATGACCTATTTAAAGGGACGAGTGTGCACCTTAGGCATACAATATGGCACAATTACTGTTGCTTTTCGCTTGGACATAACTTTGTTCCTGTTGCTTTCCTAATTGAGTTCTTAATTGTGTCGATTCTGACTGCACACGTCACTGCTGTTGCGTGCCCTTATAAGGAGCTGCCGGGGCGTGTATGTATGAAAATTCAGGAGCACGAGGACGCACTTTTCAACTTCAAAACGTTTCCGGGCAGCACAGCTCAGAAAAATTCTGCTGCGTAGGAACACATTTTCAAGCGTTCATGAATATGGCGGACGTCTTTTTCTTACGTTGTTTTTCCGAAGCCCGTAACATGTTCGAGAATGAGGCCCAATAAGTCCCTGACCGATTTTACAACGTCAGCGTGATTACCCTTTCAACACAATAATAGAAGTGAAATTTAGAAAACACACCAAAGTTCAATTCTTTTTAGATAGGCTAGACCGTTTATAGTCAATTTACGGATACCCTCGGGGGCGGGGTTGCCGTGACCAACAAGAGAACAGAATCCTTTGACCGACATTGTTGCAAGTTCTTACAATTCATATTGCAGCTAAACAGTAGCCTACATGTAAATCAGCATCTGAATTAAAATGTGACGGGAAATGGGCAGTGTAGTTGCTGAAAATGTGCTTATTTTATTGATGAAACGGCTAATTTGTAAATTTGCTCTGACTTTTCGATAACCTAGCTAGCATCGCAGTGCAGCACCTCCTACTGTAGTACAGTAGCTCTTCTGGCAGCGAATTGTTTTCAGCACCCATAGCATTCGGAGTACTATCAATTCTAGTACGAATCCGTCCAACTCCGTCCGTCTGTCTGTCCGTAACGGAGTCGGAGTAGTATAATTCGGCCTTTAGATGTATCTACGTAGCCTAGCTTGAGAACAGATAAGCTAACGGTTAGAACTATGTATGTTTTCACCAGCTAATTTTCAAATGGTCGCTACTGTTACTGTAGCATTGCCTGGGCCGTATTGGCTCAAAAGTGATCAACTGGCTAGGATGTGGGGTTCCATACAGTACACTGGGCCACCGTGCTTCAATCGCTTTGCGTTTTCTTTTGGTATGAAATGCTCTATATCAATAAAATAAAATGTGATCACATCGAAATTTGACTCACCGAAGCCTGGTTGCTGTCACAGGTAGCCATCGTTCTTTTCCTCTTCTTCTTGAGCTTGAAGGTTTCCCGCTTGCTCGGAGGGCTTGACTGAAGAGGTCTGTGCTCTGATAGGTCAGAAGTTGGTTCGATTGCATTGAGGCTCGATTGCTCTACCTGTCCTTGATATCCCGGATGTCGATTTCAAAGTCATTTCATTTTTCGGCTCAAATTTTTTCGGGTCTAATTTTTATAGGCTCGAATTTTTTTCGGCTCGAATTTAATAGGGTCGAATTTTTTATGGTTTTTATGGCCTGAATTTTATTTTACATTGAAATATATTCAGATGAGAATTCAGTGTTGTTTAAATTTCAATATTAAGTATTCGATGCCTTTTAAAATTCAAAACATGGCACTGATTTGCTTCCATAGGTTTGAGTCCAGTGTGACGTGCACTTATGTTTTGGAACTGCTTTGCGACACCATTAGCTGTGCGGCAGCATGAATGGCAAAGCCTTCGATCAGAACCCACAGTATTCCAGCTGAAGGCTCTGGAAAAGACACTGTTTGAAAATGTCGACATTCTAATATTGAAAACGGTCAAAGATCAACAAATGTAACTTGGTTAAATTGCAAGTTAGATGGCAAATGCAATCAGCTATAGCACATTCATCATTATGACAAAATCTTACAGATGTTGATATATTCACCTTATTCCGCCCCGCCCACCTTTTTTAGTTCCGTTGTATTCGAACTTCCTGTTTGCCGGGGATATCATTCAATTCAATGGAAAACGGCCGAAAAGTCCCGCTGCTAAAACATTATATAAGGTTGGTGGATTTGTGCCAGTTGTGCTATGTTCGTGTGGTACAACAAGTCACCAATACACCCTTTCACTGGATGGCTTGAAAACGACTTTTAAGTGTCAGATCGCTGCTCTGCTTTGCTGCTATAAGTACGCCTTACATTAGCCACAAACATAAGATGTTCTAACGATTTCACTGCAGGGCATATTTTCTATACCTTGTTTGAAAGCTTAAGCTTGCTATTAGCCATAAACTGCAAATGTATGAGTGACAAATTACACAAATTGTGCTGTAATAATAAATAGTAACAACTTTTTCATCGAGGGTCTTTGGTAGAAGCTTTATTCAACGTGTTAAAACTTACATGAGTGCACTAGTAATCTTCCCTCGTATCTAATGGCAAATATAAAGACACATCTATTAACTAATTTGATTGCTGCGTTGTTTCAAAAGCTTTACATTACATTTAGATGCACTCGGACCACTTCTTTCCATGGTCAAAACAATCAAAAGACGGGTCTGATTTCGTTTTCTCCAGTTGTTATGGAAGCCACTAACTGCACAGTTGACGCTGGGCATCTTTATTAGCCTTAAATGTGTACCAAAGCTTGTTTAAGACGTTCTCTTATAGTATTGTTTTAAAGCGGAAAGTATACAAACAGGAAATGAGAATACGCGGATGGCCGTGCCCATCGCGACTTCCGGAATAAGGTGAATAGAGTTATACTGTATATCTATAGATACAATGCACCCATTATGGAGATTAAAACAATTGAGTTTTATCTCTAAATATTGTAGGGTGTTATTAATTTACATAAGGAAAATACATTTCTGAAGGTTTGCTAAAGTTTAGATTATCCGCCAAAACTATGCACATCACCAAACCTGTTTTTATAATATAGTTCTAACCCAACATTTTTGCTAAACACTGAAAATACAGGTAAAGATTAATATTTTAGCCGTTAAACAATACCAGTTTAAAGTAAAAGCTCAATTATAAAAATGATTTTACAGCAGATAAAATAAAATGTTTTTATTTCATTTCAGATGCACATTGTGCTTGTTCAGAATTTACAAGATACATGCATACAGTTCAATTTTAAACAATCATTTGATTAACATATAATGATAATTGATCATTAAAATCAAGTAACCCTACATTATTTGACAGTTATCTTTTAACACAAATGAAATACATTTCTCCGTCTGAACACTGATGAGTTTAGAAAGAGGACTCTGGAGCGTCTTTATGTTGCACGTCATCATCCCACTCAAAATACCACGACACCAAAGCAGCTCCTGCATGGCTCAAGTCATATTTGAAGCTCACAAGTGAGGTGGAGAAAGTGGCTTGCTTCTATTAGTTAGGCAGGTTTGGTTTTGGTTGGGATGTCTTAGGGAATGTCATTGGTATGTTTTGAAGAGGTTTGCTAGTGAAAAAAAAGCTAGCATTTTGAATGCGTGTTTAGTGTTGCTATATGATGAGTTTAGAGTGTGTGTGTGTCTTGTGGGGGTGGGCTGGGGGGCTAGGGCTCTCCCTCAGAGAGTCCGCTGAGATGGGGGTTGAAGAAGTCTCTCAGAAGGCTTTCCATCGCTCCCCTGGAGGGGGCACTGTCCTGCCTGGCGGGGAAGGGGGCGGGGCCTGAGACGAGCCCTTGCCTGGCGGGGAAGGGGGCGGGGCCTGAGACGAGCCCCTGGCTGAGCCCCAAGGATGGTGGGTAGAGGGCGGAGCGGGTCTGGGCGGTGTGGAGACCCTCCATGGCGCTGGACAGCCAGATGAGTCTCCTCAGGCTCTGGATGGTCCGTCCACGGTCGTGCATCAGCTGGTGCTCAGTCACTGCCCGACGGCTGGAACAGCGGAGACACAACACCGGGACGGTTATTCATGTCACAACAACGATTTACACCAACACTACATCTAAGGAAAAAGCTAAATTACTCTGCAAGAAAAATAGAAAGCAAGAAAAAAAACTGAGATATTTGCTGAAAATGTAAAGAGCCAAAAAAAATTTTATCAGAAGTTTTCTTTACATATGGAAAATACATTTGGCATTTAGACAGTTGCCTTTTGCTGGTGCCGCATCCTAGCATCGATCACATGTAATCCAGGTGGATCAATGTGCAGAAGAGAGACGACATTCCAGACAAGCGTGCTGTGTCTTCTCCGATGTGAGCCACTCACCTCTCAGTTTCCTGACACTGGCTGATCGTGAAGACAACTAGAACCATTACAGCTAACGTCTGCACAGGCTTGAGGGGTAACACCATCGTCTGCAAAAAAACAGTACAATCCTAGTTCGTAGTAGGTTCAACTGTGGATAGGTCAGTTTCAAGGTTGAACATGACACTGCAGAGTCAAATTAAAACCATATGTCAGTGAATTATTTTGTTTACATACAAAATTAAAACAAAAATAGTATTTCCACAAATCCCTTTTTTCTATACACTGATCTCACTGACACAGTGAACTCTTCTGTACTTCTGTGAGGACAGTTCTCACACCACAACTCTGCACCATAAGTGCTGTTGCAGCCAATCTTTTCAACTCCCTTCTGGCTACCTGTTTTTTTGTAAATCATAATTTCAAATAATAATAAACAGTCAAAGCTTCAGTGTTACTTTTGCCAGTGCTCCAACTACTTTGGCAACTACAGCATACACCTAAACATGTTTACAAACATGCTAAGACAAGTTAAGTCTTCATCAACTGCCTCCTGGATGAAAGAGGACATAACAGAAAATGTACAAAATAACCAATAAAAGGTCATTACCGATCACTTTTTCTTCCACGCTGCCTCTGTTAGGTGTTCAGAGTAGTTCGAGGTACGTTCTGTCAGACAGGCAGGGTGCAGTCAGTCTCCAGCTTCTGTCCCTCTTCAACCAGTGTGATGTTAGGCCTGTTATATAGCCTGCCCCTTCTGACACACACACACCTACTTGCACCCCTCCCCCTCTCCATTCTTACAGAATTAATGAATGTGGCCACAAATCAGTTTGATGTGCTAAAGTTGGACCTCATCTGTAAAGCATCCTAAACTTAATCAGTTTTCACCCGTAAACTTGGAACACCAGGTACAGTAAGTGGTTAAAAAAGAATTGGGGGATTTTTATTGCCCACTTTTGATATTAAACTGTTATAGAAACAGGTTGTTTACATTGTCAGATTTAAACAGATATTAAACTGTGATAGAAACAGGTTGTTTAGATTGTCAGATTTCAACAGAAATTACAGTACATTGACTAAGCTGGAGTTACTAACAATTAACATTGTACATTTACACACGTTGCATGTTAATACAATTTTAGCCGCAGTCGGTGGCACAACAGGACCAAACAGCAAGCCGAGAGAGTGGTTGAAGGGATACATTTGTCACACGCACACGCACACACACACACGCACACATGCACACATGCACACACACCTCCTGTCTGTAGTTAAGATGCCTGAACCCTGGAGTTATTCACCAGGTTTGTAACTCCACAGCCCCTAATGAAGCCACCCAGCCTGACATTAGCACGCCGCTGAAAGAATCACCATTGGAAACATAGTCGTCTTGACAACACCTCATAAGGAAGGTTTCCCTCTGTGAAAAATGCAGGCTGTCACTGAAGCTGGTGGGTGTGTGGGGGAGAGGGAGGGCGTTACCGTTACAGTGCAGTGAGAGGTCCGAGACAGGGAGAGAGGATGAGGGAAAGAAGAGAGTGATGGAGAAAGATGTCTGTAAGAAAGTAAGAGAGTGATTGAGGAAGATGTCTGTAAGAAAGAAGAGAGTGATTGAGGAAGATGTCTGTAAGAAAGTAAGAGAATGATGGAGAAAGATGTCTGTAAGAAAGTAAGAGAATGATGGAGAAAGATGTCTGTAAGAAAGTAAGAGAGTGATCGAGAAAGATGTCTGTAAGAAAGTAAGAGAGTGATGGAGGAAGATGTCTGTAAGAGAGTAAGAGAATGATGGAGGAAGATATCTGTAAGAAAGTAAGAGAGTGATGGAGGAAGATGTCTGTAAGAAAGTAAGAGAGTGATGATGAAAGATGTCTGTGAGAAAGTAAGAGAATGATGGAGGAAGAAAAAGTGAGAAAGAAAGAGAGAGTTACAGAAAGAGATAGAGCGTTCTCTCTCCTCTGAAGGCCCCTGACTGGCAATCAGCTAAATAAACAATGGTGACTGCACCAGTGCTGTCATCATCACCAGGGACAACCCAGAACAGGAGAAAAGAATCCTCACTTCTTGATGACTGACACTAAAGCCCAATTTATACTTAGGTCGCCGACACTTTTGAAAAGGTCGCCGACAGAAATGACATCACGGTCGACACTTTTAACCGTCGCTTGGAAGTGTCGCCTACAAGGAGAAATTTCTACTGGCGCTGATGTCGTCACATAGTGTCGCGCAAGTGTGATTGGCTAGATAGACCTCACGCGTTGTCATTGTTTGAATTTTCAGCTAGCGCTCAACAGCTGTTTTCTAACAGCTGATTTCCAACAGCATAAACGCATATACAAAACAGATGTTTTGATGGAGGAAAGATTGGCGGAGCAAGCAAGAAAATATCCTCACCTCTATAATGCCTCTCTGCCGTTTTATAAAACAATTCAGTTGACATCGTCCGCCTATGTCAGAACGTCCAGTGTCACGCGAACATTGAGCACAGGCAACGGTTTGCCGAAGTATAAATGCAGCAGCCTGAGCGACACTTTTTTGTTTTCGTCGGCGACCTTTTCAAAAGTGTCTGCGACATAAGTATAAATTGGCCTTAAGGCTGCGTCCCAATACTCCCACTTCACCCTAGCACTTTACACTTCACACTCCGTTTGCGCGTTCGCGTGAAGTGAAGTGGTGTCCCAATTCTCTTAGAACTAAGGGGAAGTGTTGTTCAACCCTTCAAACAATCCCTTCAAACGGAGTGCGATCAGAGTCACACTACGGCTGAAGGGAAAGATTACATTTCCCAGGATGCCTTGCGAACACCTTGGTAACCGACTGACTCCAAAAAATAAGTTTACAAATGTTGTATATCTTCGCAAATAACTATTGAAAAAATGTGAAACACATCGGGATATCTAGCTGATCATTATGCAAAATAATATTCCTTACAGTTGAGTAGAATACGATTGTTAGAAAAAGATCGCTATTTCACAAATGAACGTCTGTCTATGCAGCTGAGAGTAGCCAGTAGTAGAGTTAGCTAACGTTAGGATGTAAAAAACGCAATTTTATTATGACAGGTGGGTAAATATGTCCAAAACCTGAAGACCTGACGTGTGTTGAAATTCGCAAACATAGGAACACTGTTTGCCTTGAGTTTTTGGCAAACGTAGCTAGCCTACAGTGGAGCTGGATATGAGCTAATAATGACGCAATGACGCATACAGTGGTGTCCCATTTCGTAGGTAAAGATTTCAATCACTTCACACTTCACACTCCGTTGTGAAGGGGCACACCCCAGTGAACGAAGTGTGAAGTGTGAAGTGCTAGGGTGAAGTGGGAGTATTGGGACGCAGCCTTAGACTACACTTCCCATGTTCATCAAACACACATTCCTGATGACTGAAACTCAGACTACACTTCCCATGTTCCCCAAACACACACTCCTGATGACTGACACTAAGACTACACTTCCCATGTTCATCATTTGACTGGCTAAACCTTGCAGAGTCCTGTTTATTCTCACAGTCTGATGCTACATTTCTACCATATTACTTTGACTCACATTTAGAATGAAGGTATAGAAAGAACCACTTATAAATGAAAGCTTGCTGCTGCAATAATACTAAATGTCGCCACATTGTGGTAAAACATTTTACGTACATGCATGGTGCTCTGTAGTCTGAACATCCAACTTCTGATATAAAATAAACAGACGTATTTTGATTCCTAAAGAGTTTCAGAAGTCTGTTGTGTTTCAATATTGATTATTATTATATGGCAACGACAGTACGAGCCTTCTGATTGGCTAATGGGTAGTCATGCCAAACCCGTATTGACCAGCGGTCCAATAATAACTACTTACTAACCGAGAGTGAGGTCATGCCGGGAAATATCAAACGAGACTTGAACGTATCGACCGAGCGATAGCGAGGTTGATACGGCAAAGTCGAGGTTTGATATTTCCCGGCATGACCGAACGGTCGAGGTTAGTAAGTTGTTTATTATATGGCATTTTTAGCTCTTTTCATTTTGTAAATTGTAGGCTAATTGTAGCTAGCTAGGCTAGCTCTCAAGTCTTCTCACGGTGTGTTTCAGGTGTTGTCTAGCAACCAATTACTTTTGATAGAAAGCGGACAGTACGGTTTTGCTAAAATGGCTTTAATTCCAACACAAATAACGATTATTTTAGAAAGTTAACAATTTCTTCGTCGCTCTTGATGTCTTCAGTATCGTCTGGACTCAGTTGACTTCGATATCGCTAATTTTGAAGATGACGTCAGAGGAGGGCAATAACAATACTTATTGGACCGCTGGTCAATACGGGTTTGGCATGACTACCCATTAGCCAATCAGAAGGCTCGTACTGTCGTTGCCATATAATAAGTATTGTTATTGCCCTCCTCTGACGTCATCTTCAAAATTAGCGATATCGAAGTCAACTGAGTCCAGACGATACTGAAGACATCAACAGCGACAAAGAAATTGTTAACTTTCTAAAATAATCGTTATTTGTGTTGGAATTAAAGCCTTTTTAGCAGAACCGTACTGTCCGCTTTCTATCAAAAGTAATTGGTTGCTAGACAACACCTGAAACACACCGTGAGAAGACTTGAGAGCTAGCCTAGCTAGCTACAATTAGCCTACAATTTACAAAATGAAAAGAGCTAAAAATGCCATATAATAAACAACTTACTAACCTCGACCGTTCGGTCATGCCGGGAAATATCAAACCTCGACTTTGCCGTATCAACCTCGCTATCGCTCGGTCGATACGTTCAAGTCTCGTTTGATATTTCCCGGCATGACCTCACTCTCGGTTAGTAAGTAGTTAATATTTTAATAATCTGTTCCCTAATTCACTACTTGCTTATATTTATCTTACCAGGCACCTCCATGTAGACTAGACAAAAATATTCAACATAGATTCCCATATAAAATTCTACATTTGAATCACCTGCTCTAATTGTTTTGTGAGTAAAAAGAAACAGCTGTGAGCTGATTTGCTGGCCAGATTGTAATATCCAGGGTCTCCACAAAGTGGCACTAACAGACATGCTATCATGCCAAAGATACCACTAAAACTGCAAAGCCATATCTCCCAATTAACCGTGGCAGTGATTTAATACTGATTTAGAGGTTTATTTTGGGAGTAATGAGGAGATGAGAAGAGATTGACACTAAATTAATCTGGTATTTGTTTTCGACCCATTCAGAAGGTGTTTAGTTTTCTCTGAGGGTGTTCTCAATGTTGGTAACAGGAAATAGCAAACAAATTCTCATCTTCTGGATTGTTCCTCGGTCTCCCTCAACTGTTATTTGTTCCTAAGGTTAGCACCTTGCCTATGGGTAAAATACAGACAGGTTCCTCACTCTGACCCTGGAAATAATGTAGATCTAGGCATTTTTTATGCTTGATTCTCTGCTGTACTTTCAAGAGGTTCTATTTGTACGTCACTTTGGGTAAAACTGAATGCTTGCAAATAAATTGTACTGTAAATGTGTCATGCTTCACATTAGGCTGGCGTGATCATCCTGTCTCTACTTTACTCGTCACAGTCTGAAAACAGCACAGCTCTGAAACATGGCTGACACAGAGCATGTGTGTTCTAGTGTTTATTACATGGCAGCATCTCTCTCTCTCCCTCCTCTAGACTGACACCTGTGTACCCTTTCTCCCAGGCACCGCTCATGACTCACCTGATGAATAGCACAGTGTGAAAAAGCTGCTCTGCTCTCGAGCCCTGCTTCTGCCTGCTACACAGCGCCTGCCATCTCTGTGTGAGTGCGTTTGTGTAGGAGGCAGTATTTGCATGTGTGTGTGTGCATTGTGTCTGCATGTGTGTAGGCTGATATTCTGGTGTGTGTGTGTGTGTATGTGTGAGAAGGGGGATGTGGGGGGCGTTTGAAGCGAGCGCGTCAGTGACTAATTGGGACATGAAAAGGTGGGGTGAGAGAGAGGAGGAGGGAGAAAGAGAGACAAGTCGACATGTAAACAATAAGGAGCACCAAAGTGTTTTCTGTATGTACGCCTGGAGGCATGTCAGCTCTACGCCTCCTTTTAGATCTGTTCTGCCTCTCTCTGTCTCTCTCTCTCTCTCTGTCTCTCTCTCTCGTTCTGTCTGTCTGTCTGTCTGTCTGTCTGTCTGTCCCGCTGTCTCAATTCAATTTATTAGCATGACAGTCATTACAACTGTATTGACAAAGCAAGCGGCACAACAACAGACAACCATATATCAACATCACAAGGAACGACAGCCAGTATTGTCCGGAACTTGTGGCAACAACAAAGTATCAAGAACAGAAAACAACAAATTTGCAAGACACAGTGACAACAAAACCAAAAATCAAAACCAAATCAAAAACAACCAAAGTGAATAGCTACAGTGAAATGGACAACACATTTTACAAATAGAAGGCAACACTTCAAGGCCGGTCTCACTACACTCAGGTTTTCCCTCATTTCATGGCACTCTTTAAGAAAGCGTCCAGATAGGGGGGCTGTGTGTCTCTCCCCTAAGAGTACTTTCATCTTTTCATCATCGGACATTGTGGTGAACGATGGTATAAGGGTTTCAAATTTATTGAAGAAATGCTTTCTGGTATTTCTGTATTGTTGGCAGTGTAGTAGGCAGTGCATCTCTGTCTCTACCTCACCTGTCGTACAGTGACTACATACTCTGGATTCTTTTGGTAACCAGGTTTTTTTGTGTCTGCCTTTTTCAATGGCTAGACTGTGGTCACTGATCCTATACCTGGTCAGGATCTGTCTCTCTTTTATATCTTTAATAGTATAAAGATATGAAGAAAGGTTTACTGTTATTTGTGATGGTAAAGCAGTGCTGATCTGAGATAATAATAATAATAATAAGACAATGTTAGGTGTTAGTTGGTTAGTTAGTCTCATGACCAGCTGACTGAAAGGACTCTTTTGGGGGTTCAGTTCTTGGGTTTGCAGTGCTTCAAATTGCAGTGTATCTTGGGGACTTGATTTGAGATGCATCCAGAATTTTAGTGTTCCTCTCTTGATGTTTATCCACGATTATGGATATCGGTCTGATTCTGCTCTGCATTCATTGGTGGGTGTTTCCCTTTGCATGTTCAATATAATTCTAAAGAATTTAGCATGCAGGGTGTAACGTCAGAGCATTCTGCAGCTGGTAATTGGCTGCCACGCTCCGCATCCAAGGAATATTAGGACTATCGGCTACACCTGTGTCTTGTTTAGTTTAGTATTTAAGTGTCTGTTTGTAGATTGTCCGGTGCGAAGTCATGATCTTGTTTTCCAGTTCAGTCCGAGCCTTGTTGAGCAAACATCTACTGTTACTGACCTTAGTTGTCTAACTCAGTTTTTGGATCTCCTGTATTGCCCTGTCTACCGTGACATCGATCTTTGCCTGTCCGACCATTCGATTAAATCTGCGCTCTGCACTTGGATCCAACCCTGTCTGGTACATCCTTACACAGGCCCTCTATTGGATGCTTGTCCCATCTAGTGTAGTCATGCTGACTGAGCGGACCCCATACTTCACTTCCATAGAGCACTATTGGTGCTATTATGCTATCAAATATTTTAGCTGAAAAGCTGCCCCTACAACAGGAATAATAAAATATTGAAAGTATAAATAAATAAAAACGTTGTGATTGCAAACCAGGCAGGAGGCCCCCACTGGCACAAGGGCCTGTGCGGTCGTATAAAAACTGTTATGCTTTGTATTATGACTGTCATTAGATCTGCTGTTGTAGTGCGGGCGAAGAAGTCAGTTCTTTTATAGTCAACTTTTACCCCACACTTATTTTTGTCTCACTTTCTATCTGCTTTTTCAGTGTCCAGGGGCCTCATGTATAAACATTGCGTACGCACGAAAAGCTTGCGTACACGCGGTGTGATGTATAAACATTTACTTGACGTGAGAATCTGCGGGCCATCACAGAAACTTTTGAGTAGACGTGAGAATGTGCGGACTGTCTGCAAAGTCTTGTCTGGCTCTGTAACGTGGCGAATTCTAACAAAAAAAATTGCCGAAACTCATCAAAAATAACAAATAAAACTTTCCACTACAGTTACAGTTGACTATTCTAAAAACATACAAATTTAGTAAACCCTAAGTTTAATCATTAATGTGGATAATCACATAAAAATGCCAAAACTCAAATGGGAAATGCTATATAGACTACTGTTTAATCCGCCGCCACTTAATAACTTCTGTTACACTTGAGGGTGTCAAACGAACGACAAAATCACTCAGGAAATCACTAACCCTATAGAGGGTTTTCACGACGCGTCATCAGACCGGAAGTCGCCATCTTGGAGGTACTCCGCATTACAACAAAGCATTGGCATTGATATATATCCCGAACGTCGTCAAGGAAAATGGGGAATTTTTGCCTTGTTTCAGGTTATACCAATAGGACAAATCGAGAAAAACATTTGGTATATTATCGACTTCCAAAAGTTATGGAAAACCAGGGAGAGGAATGCCAGAGATTATCACAGGAAATGAGGCGCTTGTGGTTGGCAAAGCTCAACCAAGATCTACGAGGGAAAAATCTGGACTGCATCAGAATGGCTACACCTTGAGTATCGCAATGATATCATACAGTTAAGGTTATGTTGATTAAAGACGTTATTGCATTACTCACTTTGGCCTTCACAACACAATGGTCGTTGATGAGTTGGTACTGAAGGCAGAATCACGGGTCATCACGGATCCAAGTAGAGCAAGCTAACTGGTAGGGATCTGCACAGCCAATAAATGCAAATTTCTCGAAATATCGACCCTTTTCTTATGGTCCAAGTCGTTCCCTATATTCGTTTGGATCTTGGACACGTTTTGATGACCTTTTCGGTGGTTTAGACATGGCTATATAATATACGTTATTTGGTTGTACTCCATTCAGTTTAATACACAAGTACCACCACAATGGCCGTGCATCCGGGTTATCGCCCACAACGTGACGTCGGTGAAAACCCTTTATAGCTGCCATGCTGTCACAATGCGCCACCACTCGTTTCTTAATTTTGAGTTTTACATCGGACCATTCCTCCTAATTTCTGGGCTATAGATTAAAAAAAAGATGGGCGCAAATAGTGACAGTTTTCCACTCCACACAAAACATTTTCACCGCCACCACGGTTGTTAGAACCTCAATCTCACAGTCTGTGAACATTTTCTTTTTAGCATGTTAAGCCATTTTAATTCAGACAAATAAATGACCTCAGGAGCGCATTTATAGGCATCTGCATATTCATTTATGGGAGGAGGCAAGGCGAGGTCAGTGGCTCGTTCACGTGCGGTCAATCTCACGTTGATTGTGATTTATAAAGGAAAGGTGCGCAGGACCTGGCGTACAACCGGTTTTATGCATGTGAATATTTGTGTGCGTAGGTACTTTTCAAGTTTTGGCCGTACGCCATCTTCTGGTATGAAAACTGCACATTGCATCTTTTATACATGAGGCCGTTGGACTCTTTTCTCCATGGGTAATTTGAAAGTAGGACTCCTAAATATCAACGGTGGTAGAGACTGGTGTAGCCTATGAAAGGTTCCGGCAGGAGGACTCAGTACTGTTGTTAACCAAAACTTTATTCCACACGATACAATACATTATAGTAATATTTGATTTGGCATATAGTTGTGGTCATAGCGGCTCCCTGCCGCACCCTCCTGAGACAGACACCGTCTCCTGAGACAGACACCGTCTCCTGTGACAAACACAGTCTCCTGAGACAGACACCGTCTCCTGTTTCAGACACCGACTCCTGAGACAGACACCGTCTCCTGTGACAGACACAGTCTCCTGAGACAGACACCGTCTCCTGTTTCAGACACCGACTCCTGAGACAGACACCGTCTCGACATCCGGGCAGAGAGCAGCGAACGCATTCCCCCTGAGAAAGAAGAAAAAGAAGAACCAGATTAGCCACGGCCAGAAGATGGGAAACGAAAGAACGACCGTGCGGAATGATGCGCATAGCGAAATTAAGATGCCCAAGCAGAGACAAGAGCTCATGCTTGGTCATCACAACGCCCAACACAGCCACCGAAGCCAGCACAGCGCGCACCCGCACGAGACGCACGCATCAGCCGGCTGTCCAACTGAATCCCTAAAAATTCGATGAACGTGAGAGGCGCCTTCTCCTCCGAGAGAGGCACACCCAAAAACCTTCACGACGGAAATGCACCCAGACCGGCGGCGAGGAGGGATAGTCGATGACAAAGTTGCAGCACGAACGGCAGCCTGTGAACATTCAACAGGATCCAACACAGCGCCTCGGACAGGATGTCAAAAATGCGCGGACTGCTACGACAGCCAAACGCCAGCCGAGCATAGAAATACATCTGTGAGCGCCATTGAATGCCGAACAGGTGCCACTGCGATGGGTGAAGGGGCATCAGCTTAAACACATCGATGATGTCTGCCTTCCCGAGCGCCCACGCCTGGCCGTTTGATCAACTGTATAGCACGATCAATGCTGGCGTAATCCAGGGAATAGGGCTCGGGAGGGATCAGGCTGTTGATGCTAGGGGTATGACATCCATGCATATGGATCAGGCTGTTGATGCTAGGGGTATGACATCCATGCGGATGGATCAGGCTGTTGATGCTAGGGGTATGACATCCATGTTGTTGATGCTAGGGGTATGACATCCATGCGGAGCGGACAGGGCGACAATCAGACGCTTTTTTCCGGAATATTTCCTGGTAGCCACGCCGATGGGACTTATGCGATACCCCTTACCGGTCATACATACGTATGTGACAGTAGGCAAACATCCAACCCCAGCCATAAACCTTCCCGTAACCCAGTGAGGAGATATTTGACAAAACATCTATTAAGGTGTCCAGCCAGGGTTCCGGAAAGACGACCAATGTCAATGGGGGTAGAAGGGTGTTTATTCATTTCGGGGCCTTCCCCCGCCGGCCAGAACCGGAGGATGGAGGATGGGGGTTTTCCGCCCATCACTGTGGAGGCACTGAGGGACGATCAGCGAAAGCAGGAACCCGGAGGATCTATCCTGTCTTTCGGGGTTTGCCCTGGAGCAAGTGAACAGGAAGGCATTCTACATGATAGCTGTTGTCG
Source organism: Mallotus villosus (assembly GCA_903064625.1). Classification (NCBI taxonomy): domain Eukaryota; kingdom Metazoa; phylum Chordata; class Actinopteri; order Osmeriformes; family Salangidae; genus Mallotus; species Mallotus villosus. The sequence goes on along the minus strand of CAEFZP010001198.1, from coordinate 80,613 downwards.
TGGGCCAGATTAAGACCCATTTAAACCTAGGTGGCAAACTTAGACCAAGAACTACTAAGTTAAAGGCTATTATAGGGCCATTGTTGATAGAAAGAGTCTCCACCAGGGCAAACTGACATACACTGTTTAGATCGATAAAACGGAAGGTTACTCACACAGACGAGGGTTCAAATGTACGAATTAAGGGATGTCTTGTGGTGTATAAAATGACTGTTGAATTCATGTATTAGTTAGATCAGAGGTTTTCAAAGTGTGAGGCGCGCCTCCCCTGGGGGGCGCCAGAGAGTTTCAGGGGAGGCGCGGCAAAGCGTTTCAGGGGTGGCGGCAAATATATATTTTTTAATTATTAAAAAAAATAAAAATATATGCTTACTGGAAAATAATCATTAGGTAGATGTATGGAATAGAATACACAAAAATATATACATATTTTAATGTCATTTAATCTCTCTCAGTCCTGACAGCTTGTGAAGTAGGCTACTTGACACGAAACATTTTTAGCTAGCAGTGACAGCAACTTTTCCAATAAAAAATGTCTGAACCCAGTAGAAAGCGGAGAAAATATGATGAGGAGTATTTGAAGTTGGGATTTTCATGGATAGGGCCAGCCGATGTCCAAAAGCCACAATGTGTGGTCTGCAAAGAGGTTCTGGCTAATGATAGCATGAGACCCTGCAAACTCCGCAGGCATCTGGAAACCAAGCACAAAAGTTTAGTGTTAAAGCCGCTGGAGTTTTTTTCTACAAAGTTAAAGGAACTTAACAAGCAGAAGAAGACCGTCGAAACATTCAGCACTACTAATAGCAAGGCAACTGAGGCATCATATCTCGTTGCATTACGTATTGCAAAGGCGGGTAAGCCCCACAGTATCGGCGAAACCTTACTCCTACCTGCTGCAAAGGATATGTGCTCGGTTATGATGGGAGAAGCTGCTGCGGCCAAGTTGAATGTCATCCCCTTGTCTGACAACACTGTCCAGCGCCGTATCTCTGACATGGCATTGGATGTGAAGGAGCAGGTGCTGGACGGTATTCGTGAGAGTCCTTACTTCTCCATTCAAATTGATGAGTCCACCGATGTTGCTAACTGCGCACAGTTGATGACTTACGTGCGCTACATCAGAGAGCTCAATGTCCAGGAGGAGTTTCTGTTTTGTCATTCTCTGACAGCTCACACCACGGCAGAAGAATTATTCAAGGCCTTGAATGATTTCATTGAGAATAACACCATTGATTGGAAGCGGTGCTGTGGCATATGTAGCGACGGGGCAAGGGCAATGACAGGTCGCCACAGTGGTCTGGTGAAAAGAGTGCAAGATGTTGCTCCCGCTGCTGTTTGGAGTCACTGCATCATCCATCGACAGGCCTTGGCAGCCAAGAAGATGCCCGAGGAGCTGCGTGCGGTCCTGGGTGAGGCAGTAAAAATAGTCAACCTGATCAAATCCCGCGCCCTGAATGCGCGTCTGTTTTCCATCCTCTGCGAAGAGATGGGCGCACACTTTCGCCAGCTACTCCTGCACTCAGAAGTGCGCTGGTTGTCCCGGGGCAAGGTCCTCACCCGCCTGTGTGACTTGCGTGAGGAAGTCCTCCTATTTCTCACCGAAATCAACTCTCCGTTGGTGAAACACATGGAGGACATGAGCTGGGTGGCAAGGTTGGCCTATTTGTCTGATATCTTTGAAAAGATAAATGTGCTCAACACTTCCCTTCAGGGAAAGGAGTGCCATGTCTTTATGGTAAACGATAAAGTCACTGCATTCAGGAAAAAGTTGGACCTGTGGTGTGCTCGCCTGGAACAGGGCTCAGTGGAAATGTTTCCAACCCTGGAGTACGTTTTGGAGAACGCAGGACTGGCCGTTGCCTCTGTGCAGCAGGTTGCCACTGTGCATTTGAAGGGGTTGCGCGATCAGTTTCGGGATTATTTTGGAGAAGACACCAAGGCGAATCAATGGGTTAGAAATCCATTCATCTTCCCATCAGAGCTCCGTGATGGATTAAGCATCCAAGAGGAGGAGGCCCTACTTGACCTGAGCTCCAACATGGAATTGCAACAGAAGATCCGTGAAGTGTCGCTTGCACACTTTTGGCTGTCTGTGGAAACAGAGTTTCCGTCACTCTCCATAAGGGCTATGCAAGTACTGATCCCATTCACGTCCACTTACTTGTGTGAGTGCGGGTTTTCTGCCTTGACCCTGATCAAAAACAAGTACCGGTCGAGGCTGCATGTCGAGGGCGACCTGCGCTTGTTCCTGTCGTCACTACAGCCCCGCATCCACCGGATGTGTGCAGCGAAGACGCAGACTCACTGCTCCCATTAGCCTAGGTAGAGAGAGCCAGCCTAGAGGTAGAGAAGAACATTAACATGTTCTCCGTTCTGTTTTGTAAAGTGATAGATATGAGATCAAATTTATTTTTGTTCGTTTTTTACTTCAGAAACATGCACAAATAGCATTGAAGTGTAATTAATCATCAATCATATTAGCCTATTGATTTTTAATAAAATGAGAGATCGTAAAGAGAGTAGTGCCTGCTAAATGACTTAGGGCTTGTGTTCAAAATAAACTTTTTCAAACCCTTTGCAACTATTTACTTTTAACACAGTGTTCCTTCTATTATTAATTAAATTAATATCCATATCTAATCATGATAGTTAGGTTGCTATAGGCCTACTGTAGTTACCTTGGCCACGTGCTCTTCCTTGTAGCCTATATCTCACGATTTGACCCTGCATTAATTTAGAAATACCAAAAAAAAGGATCAGTAGCCTAGAAAGAGACAAAATATTCAAACGGAATCTTATACCGAATTTTCTTTTAAACATTTAAAACTGAAAGCATGCAGCCAAGGTGCTCTCCACCTTTATTTCTTAGGGGCTATTTATAAACTATTTGATAAATCTTATATAAAAGCATAATATAATGTAAAGTAACAGCTAGCTGGCGTCAGTTACTTGTAAATAGATAATGTTTAAGAGTAAAATCTCAATTTAGCTTGCACATAAGTTATAACATATTTGAGTTTGCTAACATTAGCAATAACGTCAGCTAGTTCGAAGTGTAGCCTATGCATAGGCTAAGCATTACATTAGCAGCACATTTCACGTATTTAAGAATGATTAAACATGGACTTACCTGCAAGTGATGCATGGGTATCATCTCGCAGTATTTTTTATTTTCTCTGTTCCTGACTCCTGCCGTCTTTTCGAGGCCATTTCCCAAAAATGCCTACTTTCAAACCTCGTCAGGCGCAATCCAACAGACCACTGGGGCCAGTATTTCATATTATTTTAATAAATAATAAATAATTAGGCTAAGTGAAATTTTCGGCGCGCGCTTGGCGCGCGCATTAATCCTGCATCATAGTACCACCAAGAAAACAAAACTACTTTCACCCCTGGTAAGTAGGCTTACTGTTGGCCATGTTGCGCTTCGCTCCGCAGCTTCACTCGTTGTAAACCAACCAATCAGCGCGCAGCTTATCTATATATTCATGAACATACCATAGAAAGAAGAAACCCTCTTGTTTTATTCCAGGGCTATTTCACAGGGTGCATTAGGGCGCATAGAACAGCACCCGGAACATTTTCAGCCCAACCAATGTTAGATACCCTATTGGGAGACCTTAAGGAACAGTGTGAAATATGCCCAAAAAATCATTCTATGACCCCGTTAAAATGGGGGAGGCCCCGGTGACTTGATGTTCTCTCAAGGGAGGCTCACTGTCTTACACTTTGAAAACCCCTGAGTTAGATCATCTCTGGGCAGGGGGATCTAAGCGAATGTATCTTTCGTTCTTGTAACTTCATCTGAACTCAGACCTAGCCTCTCCCGATCCTTTCTTGAGAAAGCAACCTGGTTGGCCCAAGCTAGCCACGACACTGTCAAAGTGTGGCATCAGAGAGCATTGCTGTCACTACTGTGGTCTCTCTCTCTCCTGTGTTCTCTCTCTCTCCTGTGTTCTCTCACTCCTGTGTTCTCTCTCTCTCCTGTGTTCTCTCACTCCTGTGTTCTCTCTCTCTCCTGTGTTCTCTCTCTCTCTCCTGTGTTCTCTCTCTCTCTCCTGTGTTCTCTCTCTCTCCTGTGTTCTCTCACTCCTGTGTTCTCTCTCTCTCCTGTGTTCTCTCTCTCCTGTGTTCTCTCACTCCTGTGTTCTCTCTCTCTCCTGTGTTCTCTCTCTCTCTCTCCTGTGTTCTCTCTCTCTCTCCTGTGTTCTCTCTCTCTCCTGTGTTCTCTCTCTCTCTCCTGTGTTCTCTCTCTCTCCTGTGTTCTCTCTCTCTCCTGTGTTCTCTCACTACTGTGTTCTCTCTCTCTCCTGTGTTCTCTCACTACTGTGTTCTCTCACTACTGTGTTCTCTCACTCCTGTGTTCTCTCTCTCTCCTGTGTTCTCTCTCTCTCTCTCCTGTGTTCTCTCTCTCCTGTGTTCTCTCTCTCTCCTGTGTTCTCTCTCTCTCTCCTGTGTTCTCTCACTACTGTGTTCTCTCACTCCTGTGTTCTCTCTCTCTCCTGTGTTCTCTCTCTCTCTCCTGTGTTTCTCTCTCTCTCCTGTGTTCTCTCTCTCCTGTGTTCTCTCTCTCTCTCCTGTGTTCTCTCTCTCTCTCCTGTGTTTTCTCTCTCCTGTGTTCTCTCTCTCTCCTGTGTTCTCTCTCTCTCCTGTGTTCTCTCTCTCTCCTGTGTTTTCTCTCTCCTGTGTTCTCTCTCTCTCCTGTGTTCTCTCTCTCTTTACCGCTGTCTGCCTGCTTCTGTTCTGTCTCCCTCCATCTCTCTGTCCTCCGTTTCTCACCATCTCCCTCTTTGTCTAATCTCATTCTCTCTTTTTTCCTTAATTTATTCTTCTTCTCATCTCTCCCACGTTGGCCCCATTATCCTTTGTACATGATGTTTGTGTATGTGTTTATGTGTGTGTATGAAGGTCACCTTGGTGTCTCGCATCTCGATCGCTGTACAGAGAGAACACAGGGGTTTCCCTCCCACTAATTTCTGGAAGGGAGAAAGGGGGCGGGCGAGAGGAAGAGAGAGGGATAGAGAGAAAGGAAAAGGGAGAGTGGGAGAAAGAGAGAAATGGGGAGAAATAGAGATAGGGAAGTGGAGTGTGAATGGAATGGGGTATAGAGAGTCAGAGATGGGATGGAGGGAGAGATATTGTGAGGGTGACAGATGGGGCAAATGAAGAGAGAAATGGAGGGAGAGGGAAAGATACACAGCAGTGCACTGTGTACTGTACTCCTCTGTGTGTGTGTGTGTGTGTGTGTGTGTGTGTGTGTGTGTGTGTGTGTTGTGTGTGTGTGTGTGTGTGTGTGTGATATACCGAGGAATGGACTTGTGTAGGTGTGTATCTCCATAACATGTCAGCTGCATCAGCTTGCCCAGAGCCTCAAATAATTGAGTCAAGGCTCCTTTTGAATACTGCCAATGCCCTACCTCCCTCCCTCTCTCATTTCACACACACACCATATCATTTCATATGCATTACTGCAAATCAACTTTATGGCCAGTATATATCCACACTGGCATGTTCCAAGACATATTTAAAGGCATCAAAAACCATCTGCATACATGCATTTATACAGTGTGCATCTGAATGGGTTCTTTGGTGCAATTTTTACTGACATCACAGGCTTTCTGCTAAAGGATGGAACTTCAAAGAAAAGACAGGCAGTCTACACTGCAGTGTTCACTGTTAAGCAAAGTACCAAAGGAGGAATGAAGGGAGGGGGAAGGAGACAGAAAGCAGGGAGAGGAGAGAGAGAGAGAAGGTGGAGAGAGGGAGGGAGAGAGGGAGAAAAGGGGATGGAGGTGTATGTCCTGTCTCTCGTTTTCTGGCGTGTCGCGCACTTGCATGTCTTTTCCCGTTCTCGCTCTCTGTTACTGTCTACATCTTTCTGTCTTCCCTACGCTTCGCCTTTCCGTGCACTTCCCGTTTCCTGCCCTATCCGTTCCCTGAGCTAGCCCTCGCTCGGCAGCCTAGGGTCGAGCTTTCTCCTTTTGTCGTCGCTTTGCTTTCCTCCTACCCTAGTCTCATAGTACTGTCAGAGAAAATCCCAGCAGAGGGATTGAGGGAGGAAGGAACGATGGAGGGAATCAAGCAAGAAGGAAACACTGTCGACCGACCAGACAACAGACGAGAATGAGAGGAGAGAACATTAGACAGTAGAGAAAGGAAAGAGAGGGAAAGAGAGAGCAAGAGAGAGCAAGAGAGATGTGAGAGAAAGACACACAGGGAGAGATAGATGGAGAAAGAAAAAGAGTGAGAGAGAAAGACAGTGATAAGAGAGAGAGGGGAAAGATTCAGATAGAAGAGAAGTATAGTTAGAGTGGGAGAATGAGTAGCGTAGGCGTGTGCACACGCATTTACAATCAATAACACGCGGTGGTCAGAGAGAAAGTGAGGGGTGGGGGAGGGATATACAGAAAGGGAGGAGGTATGAGTGGGAGGTAGAGAGGGGTGGGAGGAGAAGGTGGGAGGTAGAGAGAGGGGTGGGAGGAGAGGGAGCGAGGTAGAGAGAAGTGGAGTGGGAGGAGAGGAAGGTCGGAAATATGAGAGAGTGTAAGGGTAGTTGAGTGAGGTTAAAGAGAGTGTGGGGGTGGGAGAGAGGGCAAGGAGAGAGAGGGTGGCGGTGCAGAACGACCTGAACTGATTGGGATTCTACAAGAAAGGTTGCCTCAGAAGGAGAGAGAAGGGAAGAGTGTCAGTGGAGGGAGAGAGGAGAGGGGAGGGAGAGAGACAGGGTAGGTGAAGTGAGAGAAGAGAGGGGAGGAGAGAGAGGGGATGAGAAGGAGGGAGAGGGGAAGGGTCAGGGAGGGAGGCGAGAGAGGGGAGAGACATGGGATGGGAAGAGAGACAGGGGAGGGGAGGCAGAGAGGGGAGAGACAGGGATGGAGAAGAGAGACAGGGGAGGGGAGGCGAGAGAGGGGAGAGACAGGGGATGGAGAGAGAGACAGGGGAGGTGAGGAGAGAGAGGGAAGGGTGACAGGGGAGGGGAGAGACAGGGGAGGTGAGAGAGAGAGGGGAGGAGAGGAGAGAGAGGGGAAGGGTGACAGGGGATGGGAGAAGAGAGACAGGGGAGGTGAGGCGCTTATGGGTACGGTGACTTGTCTCCGCTAGCTTTTCTGCCTCTCTCGTTTCCGTTTTGCTCGTTTCTTTTGATTCGATCGCTAGTTTTGCCGCGATTGTCTGCTAGCGTGGCCCAATACCAGTGTAGTGGTGTAAAGAGTATTGAGAGCTGTCTTGTGCTGTGTAGGGTTCCCTGGAATGAGAATGGGAAATAACCCGTAGTATGACCAGCCTGGTGACCCTCCACTCTGACTGGACCCAGAGCAGGATGCACCCTGAACTCAATCAATACATGCATTTACACAGTCCAGAAAAGGGAAATGATCACAATCCTGCACAATATACTGATGTACAGTGCATGCAAACACACACATACACGTTTCTTTCAATTAAAGCTCCATCCATCCATTCAACCATTTGCTGGCAGATGGTGTGTGAGTCCGTGTGAGCATGCCTGTGTGTGTGTGTGTGAGCATGCCTGTGTGTGTGTGTGGTGTGAGCATGCCTGTGTGTGTGTGTGTGAGCATGCCTGTGTGTGTGTGTGAGCATGCCTGTGTGTGGGAGCATGCCTGTGTGTGTGTGTGTGTGTGTGTGTGTGAGCATGCCTGTGTGTGTGTGTGAGCATGCAAGCTTGCTTAGTAAATTTGGTATGGCGGCAAACAGCAAACAATACCTCACAAAGGACAGGGAGTGAATGAACAGGTTAAGTAGTGGCAGTAAGTGGCAGAGGGAAACAGGTGAGTTGAATCAGCAATTAGTACTCGCTGTGAAATTTATTATTGGGTGTGCTTTCCCTTCAGCAAGGGCACATCCTTTGTTCTCTCACATATATATTTATTATTGGGTGTGCCACGCCTTCGGCAGGGCACATCCTTTGTTATCTCACATATATTAAACTTATTTATTTTTGCGGCCCTAAACCTCAGTCAATATTTGGACTACATAGACAACGACCTGGTCAAAAGTTCCGTCTTGGTAGCGATTGAGTTGATTGTATCAGAATTTACGTTCCGTTGCACAGTTTAGGACCATACAACGTTTTTGTGGCAAAAAGTGTCTTTTGTCGGCAAAGGGTACTCTACTTCACTGCGTCAGAACACTCTAGCAACGAGGCATGGATACGACATGCATAGAGACTATTGCACAGCAAGGATGGTATCGTGCCGCCCCCTAAGCATTCGTCAATATTTGGATTAGGCTACTTAGAAAACATCATGTCAAAAGTTGGTAGCCATTGACTTTTATGTATTTTTATTTACGTGGCTAACTTGCTAGCCACAGTCACTGACGCGCGTGACTACCTCTAGCAGAACATCAGTTTAGCAGCTCGTTAACTTCTGGGAGATAGCTAGGCTAACTAGCTATAGCTTTAATGCTACTGCACGGCAGCTGCAGAAACGCCACAAGCAAAGAGGCCAGGGTGATAACTATTTACTAATTTTACTTTGTGATATGAAACACAACTGTGAAGTGTAATGTACAATATAAGCTGATATTAGTGAGGAACTACATCTACTTTCGGAAACATAGTCTGCTATTTCACTGAAGCATTAGCATCATGACATTAGCCTATGTTGCCCGGGCAACACATACTACAGCGGTCTATGATGCATCTCTTTTCAATCGTTAAAATAAACATTCCTCACACGTTTTCGTTGTACGATTTATTATGACAATGCTGTAGCCTACCCTCGACACTAGTGATAGCGTATAGGGTCCTATTATCGTCCACTCTAAATCTCCAACGTTCGGGGCCCCATTATCGTCCATAACCGTTTCTTCCGTTAATTTCTTAAAGAACATATGCAGCAGCAACGAAAAAAAGTAACTCATCGACATGTAGGCCTACACATCTTATATTGCTGCACACCAAATTACAGCTTCTTACTTTGACATTTGAGTATGTAAATATGCTCTCAAACCGTATGTGTAGCATCTGCCTTCCGCAGCGTCAAACTGTAATTTCTCCATTGAAAGAGGTTGGGTGGACGATAATGGGACCCCCTGGCTAACTGCTAAAATCAGGAAAGTAACATTTCTAGGCATATCCTGATTGGATTTCAAAACCGGAATGTTATAATATAGGTTTGTATCTATATATTAAAGTAAAATGCTGTGACGTAACGTTTTTAGTTTGTATTATAACGACATTTTGGTAACATTTCTAACGAGCGTCGAGAGCTAGGTGGACGATTATGGGACCCCTCCCTCTAGTAGCTAGCTTAGCTAACAACAACTCTCCACAGCTGTTTAGGAAGTCAAACGGCGACAGAAGCACTCCCCTTACTCAAAAGTCTTTCAATAGGTCAAAGTATCTGACTACTAGCTAGCTAACTTGAACTTCATTGCCACAGCCTAAACTTGTCAATCTGTTCATGAAAATAATTAATTTCAGCCTAAACCGTATAACGGAACGTCACTTCGAATTCAACAAGTAACGCAATCGCTACTAAGACGAACACTGTAGCTACAGTAGTTGTACAATTTACCGGTGCAGCTCCTCCACACAGGGCTATATCGCATTTTGCGTTGTTACGCATGATCGCTACCAGTGAGCTTTTTATGAATAAGCGATTATCCACTAAATAAATGTCTCATCTTATTTACGTTAGCTACTGCCGATAACTTCATTGTTAGAATAATTTATAAAGAATGAATGCAATATGAGTAGGCTAAATGCCTGAAAATATCAAGTCGATTTTTACACCGGTCTGCCAAATGTATTTGTTTTGATTAAACTATTTACATTACATTTACATTTATTCATTTAGCAGACGCTTTTATCCAAAGCGACTTCCAAGAGAGAGCTTTACAAAAGTGCATAGGTCACTGATCATAACAACGAGATATCCCCAACATTGCAAGTAGTCAAACATGAATCATACATTGTGAAAAAAACCAAAATAAGTGCCAAAGGGAAAAATCATAAGAGCATGAAGTTAAACAAGTTACAATTGGACAACATGAATCTAAAAGTGCACCTGTGGAAGAGCAAGCAACAGTACACTACCTCACAGCGAGTACAATAATTTTGATCAGTTACAGCTAACCGACAAGAGCAGCAGGTCTCTAAGTAAGAGTCCTTGTGATCCTGGAAGAAACTAACATTATGTCCAGCAGATCTTTCCTAGGTACCGTTGTATTCCCGGAACAAGTGTGTCTTGAGCCTATTCTTGAACGTGGGAAGACAGTCAGTGTCTCTGATGGAGGTGGGGAGTTGATTCCACCACTGGGGGGCCAGACAGGGGAAGAGCTTGTGTTGGGACCGGGCGGTCTTGAGCGGTGGGACCACCAGACGGTTGTCAGAGGAGGACCGAAGGTGGCGGGAGGGGGTGTAGGGCTGGAGGAGAGACTTGATGTAGTCGGGTGCAGTCCCATTCACCGCTCGGAAGGTCAGTACCAGGGTCTTGAATCTGATACGGGCCGTGACGGGCAGCCAGTGAAGGGAGACGAGGAGCGGGGTAACATGGGAGCGTCTGGGTAGGTTGAAGACCAGACGGGCCGCTGCGTTCTGAATCCTCTGGAGAGGGCGGGTTGCGCATGCTGGGAGCCCGGCGAGCAGCGAGTTGCAGTAGTCCAACTTGGAGAGGACAAGTGCCTGGACCAGCAGCTGGGTGGAGTGCTCAGACAGGTATCTCCTGATCTTCCGGATGTTGTAGAGGGTGAATCTACATGACCGGGAGACAGAAGCGATGTGGGCTGTGAGGGAGAGCTCGTCATCCATGGTAACCCCAAGGTTCCTGGCAGAGGACGAAGGGGTCACCGTCGCCGATCCCAGGGTGATTGAGAGGTCATGGGAGATGGACGGTTTGGCCGGGATGATGAGGAGTTCGGTTTTGGCGAGGTTCAGCTGGAGGTGGTGCTTGGTCATCCAGGCAGAGATGTCTGTGAGGCAGGCCTCAATCCTGGCTGAGATCCCCGGATCGGTCGGGGGGAATGACAGGTAGAGCTGGGTGTCGTCAGCGTAGCAGTGGTAGGAGAAGCCATGGGAGGTGATGATTGGTCCAAGCGAGGTGGTGTACAGGGAGAAGAGGAGGGGTCCAAGGACGGAGCCCTGTGGGACACCAGTGGAGAGCTGGCGGGGGTCAGACACATCGCCTCCCCAGGAGACCTGGTAGGATCTTCCCGACAGGTAGGACGAGATCCACTGAAGTGCAGTGCCAGTGATGCCCACCTCGGAGAGTCTGGCGAGCAGGATCTGATGGTTAACCGTATCAAATGCTGCAGAGAGGTCCAGCAGAATGATGACGGATGACCTCGAGGCCGCTCTGGCAGACTGGAGGGCCGTGGTGGCCGACAGGAGGGCAGTTTCAGTGGAGTGGCCCGTCTTGAAGCCCGATTGGTGGGGGTCAAGCAGGTTGTTCTGAGTGAGAAAGTTTGACAGTTGGTTAGATACAGCGCGTTCAATTGTTTTAGAAAAGAAGGGTAGAAGTGATACCGGTCTGTAGTTCTGGAGGACAGCTGGGTTAGGGGAGGGTTTTTTGAGTAGGGGTCTAACTCTGGCCTGTTTGAAGGCAGAGGGGAAAGTGCCGGAAGTAAGAGAAGAGACTATGAGGCTGCTCACCATTCCCTCTTGCAGGGGAAATGAGAAGACAACTATTTCATTCTACACTTCACTCTTAGTATTTTGAGTTGTAAGCAGCAAAAAATATTTAAGAAATATCAGTTGTAAAAATGTCATAAAAAAACGGACCCCTCTGCAAACAAACAGGCACACCCTACAATTTCCCCAGAAATTGTACGCTCTCTAGTTATTTTTGCCCCCCTAAGCCTCGGTCAATATTTGGACTACATAGAAAATGTCAATGTCAAAAGTTTTGTCTTGGTCCCGATTGAGTTGTTTGTATTTTAATTTACGTTCCGTTGCACAGTTTAGGAGGATACAATGTTTTTGTGGCAAAAAGTGTCTTTTGTCAACGATGCATGGAAACAACGTGATAGAGACGTTCTAGCTTGCAAATTGGAGTTTAGATGAGTGAAAAATACCACCCCCAAAACAATCCCAACTGTTGGGCTTTGTTGAGAAAGCGATTTCGAGTGGAACTGCAATCTCAGATGTTTTATTTAGGCCGTGAAAGTCTTTGTAATTTGAGCGAGTGCGGGTCGCCCATAAGACCGCCTAGTCTTAGGCGGCAGCCATGCTAGAAAGCGTCATAGTAGTGTTTTCGTAAATCGTAATGTCATAGTTCGGTCAATTCTAAACCAAAAAACAGAAGGAGGGCAATGTTATGACGATATAACTATTGTGAAAACAGCCAAGTGGTGGATACAAAAATATGCCCCCCAAAACTTAAATAAGTTTGACATTAGCGCCGGAAATTAGAATGTTTCTTTTGACATAAAGTTTAGCTGTGGCATCGAAGACAGTACACACCATAGATATATATATATACGCGTTGTCACTCAAATTCTTTAGCTAAAGATATGGCGATTGCAAAGACAGCCAGCGGGTCAGCATATTTTTGTGATTTGTGTAAAACTTGGAATTTGAGTGAGACCGCATCTTGTTTTGACGTTAGCCTCAGAGTCTTGGTCGCCCACTGGCAGTGTGTAGTAGGCCTACTGTCCTCATTTCCGGCGCTTTCAAACAATCAGTGAAGTGTGGCTATAGCAACAGCAGCCAGCTTGCCTAGCAAACTTCTTTTGAATTAGCCATTTCCCCTAAATTAATGTTAAACTTATTTACGTTTTGGGGGACATATTTTCAGTTAGCAGACAGTAGGCCTATTGTTTGAATTGCGATTCCATCTGAAATATTGCCAGTGACAATGTTGTTACAGTAGCTTCTTTCAAAGGGGGTTCGCTTGTTTCAAAGGGGGTTCGCTTGTTTCAAAGGGTGTTCTTAATGAATTATGCAATACGGAGAGGCTAAATGCTTGAAAATATCACTAGAAGGGAAAAAGTTAAGGGGACTGAACCACCTGCAACCAAGCAAGCACACCCTACAATTTCCCCAGAAATTGTACGCTCTCTAGTTGTTGCTTGCTTTTCTACAGGTACACTCTTGCACTTTTGAGGTTCATGTTGTTTAATTGTAACTTGTTTAACTACATGCTCTTATGGTTCTTCCCTTTGGTACTCATTTGGTTTTTCACAATATATGCTTCATGTTTTGGCTACCCGCAATGTCTCTTGGAAGTCACTTTGGATAAAAGCGTCTGCTAAATGAATACATGTAAATGTTCTGCCCTGTAATATGTTCAGGTTTGCTGTAACTCCATGCACTAATATGTCAAGCATATATGCGCTTTCTTTTTCCCGTAGGAAGATCCATGACAGAAACATGCGGGCCCATTGTTAGCTCTTTTAAAGGCGTGCTAATTACGCTAAAGGGGCCGAGTATGCGCCGATTGCCTGATGGGTGTCAGGTTTGATAAATACTACGCAAAATGAGGAAGCATAGCGGGCGTTATTACCGAACTCGCATAAACAGACGCAGCATAAACTGCGCCATCGTTAGTAAATGAGCCCCTCTGTCTCTCTCTCTCTGATGCATGGGTGTGTTAAGGGCGTTGGCTTGTTTGAAGTGTATGGATTTAGAGGCGTCTGTGTGTGTGTGCATGTCAGTGTGTTGCACTCAGTATGCATCATGTACAAAAACATACCCAGTCAGACGTCTCCCCCAGGGATGCATCAAAGCTTGTTTGGCGTGGAGCTATGAGTGTGTGGGATATGCATGTGGGTCTGTGACATAGTTCTGAAGGGGCCTGACCCCATGGAGACCCCACCTCTCTGTCTGTGAGTTTCTACAGAGACGGTGTCTTCCTAGGCTGGTCAATAGGTGCATTCGACATGGACTGACTTCATGCAGCGCCGCAGCCAGCTGCAGGCGGCTAACTTGAAACAGTGAATTCTGGTTCGATTCGGTTTTGTACGTATTCTGACACCTTCAGTTCCGCCAATGCTTAAATCCGGACCAAACTGTTTAACTGAATAAAGAAAATTGTTGAAGAAAGGGATTTAAGTCCGCCTGTTCACTAAAGTAAATACTGAGTTTAATTTGAAATAAAGTAAAGTAAGCAAACAGCGCTTGATCGGCCATGACTGACATCATGACTGACATCAACGCAGCAAACCACGTGAAGCTGGAATGTTTTTAACTCCTCCCCGACTCCAAGCAGATACTCTCGCCGGTCGTTTCATGGAGCCACAGTCCATGTCGAACGCACCTAATGTTATATGATTGTACTATATACCTGAGGCCATGTCCCTCTACAATATACCTGAGGTCATGTCCTTGTACTATATACCTGAGGCCATGTCCCTGTACTATATACTTGAGGCCATATCCCTTTACTATATACCTGAGGTCATGTCCCTGTACTATATACTTGAGGCCATGTCCCTTTACTATATACCTGAGGTCATGTCCCTGTACTATATACCTGAGGCCATGTCCCTGTACTATATACTTGAGGCCATATCCCTTTACTATATACCTGAGGTCATGTCCCTGTACTATATACTTGAGGCCATGTCCCTTTACTATATACCTGAGGTCATGTCCCTGTACTATATACCTGAGGCCATGTCCCTGTACTATATACCTGAGGTCATGTCCCTTTACTATATACCTGAGGTCATGTCCCTGTATAATGACACATTTAAGTAGGACCGTTACTGTTACTAACACTTTACTAACCCTCTATCCCATCTTAAGTAAATGTATGGACACTGACTGACCTGGACATTTTGAGATATTATAGGCAATTACATTCAGAAAATTACAGAATATGAACATAAATGATTCCAGTATGGAAGCATGTTCTTGACATGCTGTATTTGCACTGCATGTTTGTGACTTAATGTGGACAAACACTACAAACACCTCCAAAGATCAAACACGTCCAACTAGAACGGACACACTGTGTAACAGTATCTTCACTACAAAAGAACAGGACCTTCATGCGTGTTTGCCAAGAAGGAGAGAATGAGAGATGGGAAGGAACAGAGAAAGAGGAGTGAGGAACCGTGACCGGTTAAGACCTCCCGATAGGTTGGGTTTAGCTGGTGTATGGACTGGTTGCTGTCGTGCTAATTGGCTAAGTCATGTGGGCGATTCATGCTGATGCTCATGGGACCCTTTATAATGCTTATAAAAACCTGAGTGCTTATTGCACTAAGATTACAAAATACAATTACCAACATGGCCATACAAGCAATTTGCTGTCGTTCAGGCCTGTCACACTGCAACCTGATATAATTCCTAAAGTGAGGGAAGCAAGGCTAGGCTAGGCTAGGCTAGACTATAAATCTGCTCAGGGCAGGATATTAGCTTAACTCTGAAAAGACACGAAATGTAGGGAGGAAACCTCCACCACCATTGCCACCATTTTGAACATCTGTAGAGTAGCAACTATTGAAACGTTTGCTTCTGGTCTCAAGAATAAAGACACTAAGCTTAAAGTGGAACTGAATTGTGATTAGACACAGTGATATTATAATACATTTAATGACATAAAAAAATACATAGCATACAACTGTATGCCATATTCTATAAATAATCTACATCTGTAGTGTGTAAATTATGTACTTAAAAAGAACCGGGCGCCGCCATGTTTAAATGACGTCATACAGCTGACGTCACTAGAATGGCAATTTTAACCCGCCAAACTGCATTAAAAATGGAAGAAGATCAACCCATCATACCAATACTTAATTATGTTCCCGCAGGGCCGCAGTTGTTCCATATGATGCAGAAGATTTGGTTTTGTCGGAAGATACAAATATAGTTAACACTGACTGGGTTGAACAACACCAAGGGCCCTATTTTAACGATCAACACAGGTATCAAACGCGAAATGCAAGTAACTTTGTGGGCGGGACTCCGGCGCTGTTGCTATTATACCGGCAGGATAAATGACTCTTGCGCCCGACGCAAATCTAAAATGGGTTGATTTGAAGTAGCTACATTACTCATAGATAGTGTTGCTTTCGTCAACGAAAATTATGACTAAATATCGTCGTCAACGAATCTTTATCAAGTGACGAAAACGAGACAAGACGCAATGTGACGATGACGATAATTAAATGTATAATGAAATATCGTTGACGAATAAAGACGAGTCGAAATGTAGTTAACAAAATAAAAACTAGACGAAATGTTAAAACCGTTATTTCGTCTCGTTTAGTCGCGTTATTATAATTAGCTAACTCATGAGCTGTGCTTAATGTGTCTCATTTTAACCTTAGCTTAGACGTTAGCTACAGTACATTAGCTACTGAGCTGAAACCGACTGAGAGTTTGAGACAATTGTGTATGACTAGCATTTGTGTTTGTTTGTGAGAGAGTGTAAAGTGGGTTACAATGTGTGACTATAGTGTGTGTACTGTGTGTGTGCGTGTGTGCGTGTGTATTTGTATGAGAGAGTGTAAAGTGGGTTCTTAGTTCCTACCTGTCTGACTGCATGTGTACTAAGCATCCCTTGTTGGCCAAATAGTGTTGCTAGTTTTGACATTCACATAGCAATCACACTGAACTGAATTTGGCATCAACAACATGACTTTGAATACCTTATTCTAGACCAATACATTAAACACATGGTTCTGGCATTAACATGTCTCCTGAGACTACTGCTTAGACTACTTCAGTTTTTATAAAAAAAATACACTAAAATACACCTTTCATTCACTTAAACTAGACTAAATGTCATCAGTTTTTGTCGACTAAAACTAGACGAAACTAGTCATGGATAAGTCTGACTAAGATAAGACTAAAATGCTCAGACATTTAGTCGACTAAAACTTGACTAGACTAAAAACAGTATGAACGTGACTAAAACTAATAAAAACTAAAATGACAGCTTGACACAAAGACACTATTCATAGGTGTGTTTGGGCATAACGTGCAATAAACCAATCAGAGCGTCATCTCACATTCCCTTTAAGAGCAGGCATGCTTGTTCCATGGTAGATTGCTATTATAATTGATTATAATGATTTACCAGGCGCACGCCAATAGCGGTTCACACACGAGGAGACCGAAGTTCTCATCAGGGCCGTAAAAGATAGAGAAGTGACATTGTATGGGAAACCCACCCAAATTAGCTTTGGTTAAACAGGCGTGGGAGGAAATTGCCACAATTGTTACAAATCAAGTTCACATACATAGAGATTCCTCATGAAAATCTTTTTAATCATTGACAAAGAAATGTAACACAGCCATACAAAAAATCCAAACAATGTAACGCAGCTTCGCAGGAAGAAAACCCTGGCCTCCCCAGCAATGCGCACGGGCCAAGCATGCACCCTTAAAATAGCATCTGAATAACGTGCCATTTAGTTGACACAAGGCTGGTATCTGGCTTGAATAAATCCCATTGTCACTTCTGATAGAAAACCTGTTTTAGCTTATCAGCATGTTCTCTGAGAGTATAGTATGAATCGAGAATATGCATTATGAATTATACAGAAAATAGCCTACATTGCAAAGTAGACTGTTGCTCACACAGTTGAACTGCATAGATCGGCATACAACTGTGATAGTGAACAGCAGATGTGTGTGTGCGTGTGCTAATGTTATCTGTGGGGTGGACCAGTTGATTAGGGAAATCATTGATCTGGGAAAAGCCTTGGACCAGACAGTGAAGTACTGTCGGGGGATTGGGTGGTGCAGACATGGACAGAGTGTTTAGTTAAGGATGAGGACACACATTCCTCGCTGATGAAATATGTGGAAAGTCAGACAGGAATATCCTGAAATGTACATCACCCAAATATCCTAAGGACCTGAAACATCAGACTGGCTCTGGCGGGGAAAAGTAGGGTTATCTGGTTATCTCCGCCATCGTTGTTTTTGTGTGTGTGTGAAAATATGTGCATGCCTGCATGCGTGTTGTACATGTTTCAGTATGCATGTTCCATATACAGTATACCTGCATGTGTGTTCTGTACATAACTGCATGTGTATCGGGCTAGTAATCTGAAGGTTGCCAGTTCGATTCCAGGCCGTGCCAAATGACGTTGTGTCCTTGGGCAAGACACTTCACCCTACTTGCCTTGGGGTAATGTCCCTGTACTTACTGTAAGTCGCGTCTGCTAAATGACTAAATGTAAATGTGTCTTCTGTACGGTCCTGCATGCATGTTTTTTATGGACCGCTTCATCTACATATTCAGAAATAGAAACATTTGTGAAATATGCACGGCTATAAAAAAAAGTGGTTATGTACGACCTATGCATTATTCAAAGCTGGATATTACTTCTTCACGTTAAGTCATGTACATGCCATGCACATACAGAATGCCAGGGTTACAGTGGATTATGTAATCTTTTACAGTCATCTTTTAACATTGCTGAGACACAATTTTTGGTCATTGTCATCATACCACAGGAAGGACATAACATTTGTTTCAGATCACACCATTCCTCCATATTGCATAGATCACTCTGCTTTTATTTAGACCTTTAGAATTAGCTAGATATAGATTTTTTGTATATTTTGGTAGTAGCATTTCTACGAGTAATATGCTAGCTAACTTAGCACAGAAGCTAATTAAAGCTAGCTAGCTAACTTTTCAGAAAAATAACTTGCGCTGTGGGGACCGTCAGAAATATTTAGAACTCACGCGTCTAAAGGTAAATATTAGTTAATTCCCGGGCAATAGAAAACATACATTACCCACTTACTTACTTTCATTTTCGAAGTGTGTTACACAACGGCATGCTGTAAAATCGCCTATACTTGTGCTTTGCTTGGTATCATTGTTCCTGTATCAAGTGCGGCCTATATTCCAGTGCGGTTTATAGTCAGATTTAAAAACACAAAGCTCCCATTCTGGTGGAGTGCAGCTTTTAGAAAATGCGGCTTATTTTCCCAAAAATACGTATGTATGTGTATGTGTGTCAGAGAGATACAGCTCATGCTAACGCTTTGTTGAGTTTGTCTACATGTGAGTGTGTGTACATATAAAACTGTATATAAATATAATCTATATAACAGTACAGTGTGTCTGTGTTTTGGGGCCAGTATGTGCCCACCAGTATGTGTGGATGATGGTACTTCAGCAGTTGTCTTGTGTGGAGCTAACACTGATACTGTTCCCTCTGAGGAGAAACCCCCGCTGGGCAGACCAAGATGTGGACGTGTTTGCCAGCATTTGATGAAGGACATTTCTATCTCAAAATGTTGGCTGTTTTACAGGAGGGTAAGGAAGGGGATATGGTTTGCGGTTCCAGGTAGCATATACTTGAAACAGGGAAGCACAGACTTAAAATATGACGACTGAGAGAAAGTGTTACCCTGGTAGAATTGTGTAGAGATCAAAACTTGGAGGCTAATATTGTCTCTGTTGTTGTTGATTCCTCGTATAAAAAAAATATTGGAGAGGGTTTTTTGTTTTCTGGGTTCTATATTGAGTGTTGGTTGGTTGACACTCATGTAGAGGTGAACCAGGTGAAATATACACACACAAAAATGAATGTGTGTGACATAACTCAATGCTTGATCTAAACTGCACCTTATGTATTTGACAATATGACAGTATTTAGCTGGATTACATGAAGGCCTGCTGGATATGATTGACACGCTTCCAGCAACAGGGGTCACTGGTGTACAACAAGCAGGGCACTGAGACAGTGTGTGGGGGCAATCTTCTTTACATCTCTACTTTTGAGCCCCTTGAGGTTAGAGGTGAGGTCTCTCCCGATACACATATCCTTAAAGCACTCACGGAGATGTCGTAATAACAAAAAGTCGTTTATTGATCACGAACTCCGGTTTACTTTCCTAACAAAATATAAATGAAACATCCAAGAAAACAATACTCATGCGATGCTCATGCGATTGAAGAAACTGTTGCTCTTCACACTCTAACCTTTCCCTGCCAAACAATTCCACTCCCTCCTTAACACCTGCGCCGATGCGCAGTAGTCATGCATCAAGGAGGAGGATCCAATACATTTAACAAGCATTTATTACAAGCATTTAACATAGAATTATTTTGTACATTCATATCATAATGTTTGTAGCACATAATAACTCATTAAATCAAATCAGGCCATCAATCAAATGTAATCTCCAGTAGTTCATATTAGTAGTAGTTCACAAAATCCAACACAGTGAGATGGCCTGTTGTCCATGATTGCGTGTGTTTGTTTCACTATTCTTATGGGGACCCTAAGCACACCAAACTGCAAATGTTTACTCCTCGAGGTCTGCAAACGCATTTGTAAACCGAGATTTGTTAAAACGAGAGAGAGACAGTTACACACATACAGAGAGACAGGCACATAGAGAGAGAGACAGGTACACACACAGAGAGGCATAGAGAGAGAGAGAGACAGGCACAGAGAGAGAGAGACAGGTACACACACAGAGAGGCATAGAGAGAGAGAGACACAGGCACACAGAGAGAGAGAGACAGGCACACAGAGAGAGAGAGACAGGCACACAGAGAGAGAGAGACAGGTACACACACACACACACACACACACAGAGACAGGCACACAGAGAGAGAGACATGTACACACACACAGAGAGATAGGCACACAAAGAGACAGGTACACACACACAGAGAGACAGGCACACAGAGAGAGAGACAGGTACACACAGAGAGAGAGAGACAGGCACACACAAAGAGAGAGAGACAGGCACACACAAAGATAGAGACAGGCACACACATTCTCACACAAACAGACACAGAGATAGGCACATACAGAGAGACAGGCACACACACAGAGAGACAGGCACATACACAGAGACAAGCACATACACAGAGAGACAGGCACACAGAGAGAGACAAGCACACACACAGAGAGACAGGGACATACACAGAGAAACAGGCACACAGAGAGACAGGCGCACACGCACACACAAAGAGACAAGCACATACACAGAGAGACAGGCACACACAGAGAAAGCCACACACAGAGAGACAGGCACACACACACAGAAAAAGCCACACACAAAGAGAGACAAGCCCACACACAGAGAGACAGGCACACACAGAGAAAGCCACACACAGAGAGACAGGCACACACACACAGAAAAAGCCACACACAAAGAGACAGGCACACACACAGAGAGACAGGCACATCCATAGAGAGACAGGCACATACACAGAGAAACAGGCACATCCACAGAGAGACAGGCACATACACAGAGAAACAGGCACACAGAGAGACAGGCGCACACACAGAGAGACAGGCACACACAAAGATAGAGAGACAGGCACACACATAGAGAAACAGGCACAGTGAGAGACAGGCACACACACAGAGAGACAAGCCCACACACAGAGAGACATGCACACACAGAGAGAAAGCCACACACAGAGAGGCAGGCACACACACAGAGACACAGGCACATACACAGAGAGACAGGCACACAGAGAGACATGCGCACACACAGAGACAGGCACACACACAGAGAGAAAGCCACACACAGAGAGACAGGCACACACAGAGAGAGACAGGCACACACAGAGAGACAGCCACACACAAAGAGACAGGCACATACAGAGAGACAGGCACACACACAGAGAGAGACAGGCACATACAGAGAGACAGGCACACACACAGAGAGACAGGCACACACACAGAGAGACAGGCACACACAAAGAGACAGGCACATACAGAGAGACAGGCACACACACAGAGAGAGACAGGCACATACAGAGAGACAGGCACACACACAGAGAGACAGGCACACACACAGAGAGACAGGCACACACACAGAGAGACAGGCACACACACAGAGAGACAGGCACACACACAGAGAGACAGGCACACACACAGAGAGACAGGCAAAGTGTCTCTGAACTCATTAGGCATTCAGCGTTTCTGTTTTGTGCCCTGCACCAGATATTGAAGGAGGACGTTGATTGCAGACTACTTCCTGTCTTCTCTCCTACTGAAATTAGCTGATTCTTTATATCCTGCGGCTAAATGGGATGTGACTCTTTTCTTTTTCTCATTTTTTTCTCTACTGTCTTTCAGTTCTATAATGTTTCCAATTGCTCTCTCTTTGCCTCTCACACACCATTTTTCAACATGCACCCATACTGAACTTAGACAAAAACACAATCTCTAATGTATTGACTCACACCCTGACACACCCCAATTCCACTTGGTGGAGACTGAAGATAAAAAGAGAGCACAAACAGATTTCCACATGTGCAGTGAACAGGGATGATGAATGTGAGGTGTGTAAATGCAGCTCTTGGAGAAAGCAATCACACCCTAGCTTTCAAGGCCAAGGGGCCACCACATACACAACCATGACAGACTCTACTGCCAAGGAGATTGTGTGTGTGAGCAGGCAGTGACAGGTGATGAGGGTGGAGAAACTGTGAGTACACACACCAAGAATTTCAACAGACCAAACCTGAACAGTCTGTCTGTCCAGTCTAGTCTTTTGATGTTGAATGTCTATAGGGTTGGACAAGATCAATTACTCATATCTGTGTTAGGCTACTTAGCATTCCATGGCAAGTGCTGCTGAGAAGTTTGATTACATGTGTAGAAGGAGGACCCTAACCCTGCCTACACTATGCAGGTTGAACAAAACAACAAACATGACAGCAGTGGTTTGGAACGTCCACAGTGCAGAAAATATCCGCACCTCGTCCATCTGTTCCATCAACACACTTAGTCACCCATTGAGCTGCCGTAAACAAGGTCTCCCTACAACAGGGACACACACAAGAGTCAGAGGCAATTTCTATGTAAATTCATGCCGCAGCCACGCAAGTGACTAGAATTGTAAATGTGTCCATTATGTAATATAGACGCATATATGAACAAAGGCTGTACACACACATGCATACATATCCTGAGTGGGGCAGCCAATCACAGCGGTAGGGTGGAGGGAGAAACATTTTCACAGTACTGTTAACCACAATGTTTTTATCTCCTTCCTCTCTCTCTAACTGCTGTATGTCTTGGGACTTCCCTCTTGTACTCTGATCTACAACCCACACCCCTCTCTACAACCCCCACCCCTCTCTCGTTGGGACTTCCCTCTTGTACTCTGATCTACAACCCCCACCCCGTTGTTCAACCCAACCTTCATCCAGCCCGTCTCCTCCTCCCCTCTACTGTAGTGTTTCAGTCTCCTCCTCCCCTCTACTGTAGTGTTTCAGTCTCCTCCTCCCCTCTACTGTAGTGTTTCAGTCTCCTCCTCCCCTCTACTGTAGTGTTTCAGTCTCCTCCTCCCCTCTACTGTAGTGTTTCAGTCTCCTCCTCCCCTCTACTGTAGTGTTTCAGTCTCCTCCTCCCCTCTACTGTAGTGTTTCAGTCTCCTCCTCCCCTCTACTGTAGTGTTTCAGTCTCCTCCTCCCCTCTACTGTAGTGTTTCAGTCTCCTCCTCCCCTCTACTGTAGTGTTTCAGTCTCCTCCTCCCCTCTACTGTAATGTTTCAGTCTCCTCCTCCCCTCTACTGTAGTGTTTCAGTCTCCTCCTCCCCTCTACTGTAGTGTTTCAGTCTCCTCCTCCCCTCTACTGTAGTGTTTCAGTCTCCTCCTCCCCTCTACTGTAGTGTTTCAGTCTCTTCCTCCCCTCTACTGTAATGTTTCAGTCTCCTCCTCCCCTCTACTGTAATGTTTCAGAGGGCCATGAGACAGGCCGTAAATGTTCGATTTATGACCAGGCATGAATAGTTTTTCTCCCCCCGTTTCCCCCTTCGTTTCTCTCTCTCTCTTTTAGAGCCAACCCATGAAGTACAAAATCAATGGGAGCTGAAGGAACCAATACAAATTTACAGCCGCTTTAAATTCCACACCACGCCTGAAAACAGATGGCCTTGAGGGGAAGAGGGGTATTCCTCTGAGACCAAGGACCGCACCGCACAGTGGCCTTTTTCACAATTGTGGTGTTTTCCTGTAATTACTGAACGTAAGGAACATTACGTTCTAAGGTACTTTACATTCTAAGGTACATTATAATGTACACAAAGTTCTATGGTACTTTACAGTCTTACGGTTCATGTCCACTACAGCATTTTTTTACGCTCTACACGACTTGCCTTCCCACAGTAACCACGCTTGGGGGCGTGTCAGACAGGTTAATACAGAGTTGTACACTTGACATCAAAGAAAGGCTCTTTTATAGTTTTCAAAAAATATATATATATTTAAATGTAACAATATATTAACGTTTTAAAGTAGCCTACTTAAATATATAATAAGTAAACCCAAGTCACCTTAAACACAACCAGTGATGCCGGTAACGCGTTACTGTGATCTGAACACTTTTTTCAGTAACGAGTAATGTAACGCATTACTATTTCCAAACCAGTAATCAGATTAAAGTTACTTAAAGTCACTGTATTTTGTCATTGTAAAAATAAAGTAAAATATATATTTGATTTCTTCTTGTGTCTATGGGAGTGAAGTCATGTAGCGTATGCGACAATTAAGTCACGTTTTCAGCATGAGGGTCACATGTATATACATAGACCTACCACACAGTGACACAAACAACAATTGAGGAGGAGAGAGAGAGATGCGCATTTTCGAGTAGGAAATACAATCAATATTTTCAGTATTTGTCAGCTAAAGATGGAAATATCAGCACTCTCTGCTGGTGGCGACAAAGTGCTATCAAGCTACAAAAACAACGTCAAATGTAAAGAAACATTTGGAGTCACAGCACTGCACAGTCAAATTTACAGAGCAAATCCCACTTCTGTTAATAAGGTACAACCACTGGTTACTCGCTCCACTGTTTCACTCATAACATGCGATTACAACATAATATTAGGCCAAAGTTACAAATGTAGACATGATATCAGCCTACATTTGGTGTTATACACTTGTTTTAAAAAAACACTCCTTGCTTCTCAAATGCTGTGAACAACAGGTACAATGTTCATTAAACATGTTGGAAATAATTTAATAGTTACATTTAAACAACAATGTAGATCATAAATAGTAAGTTTTATAAAAACATGTATTTTTTCAGGAAATTGTTACTTAAAATGTCGGGAGATGCATTGTACATTGTTGTTGTGTACATTACTGTTAAAAATGCACTTCTAATAAAGTGAGTGTTGGCAAAACCGGTTGTTATTTTATGTTGAGGCGGCGGGGGTGTTGTCGGCAGCTGCTGAATGTAACTAATAAAGTAGCTTGTAATCTAATTGAGTTACTTTTAAACAACAAACAACAAAATAACTGTTGAGTTGGTATGCTAACTAAACCAGCTTCAAACTTGAGCAGTTTTTTTGCAGGAAAATATGGCATTTTAAAAGTAGCCTACATTTACGGTAGCTAGCTAATGGTAGACTACAGAGAAAGTGTGATCTTTTTACGTCCGTTTTACAGTGACAGAATTTAAATATTTCAGTCCACACATTAAGTGAAATCGAAATGAGGAGCCAAAAGTTCCGTTCTAATCCGGTCGGATTCCTACCGGTTGCGTAGGCCATAGTGGAACCGGGTTTCGGTACCCAACCCTAATGACCACACCCTATATCAACCCTAACAACTAACTTACTGCCTACCGCTCGTTTGGATTTTTTTGGGAGGGAATACATAGGTATAAATATTGTGGCTGTGAAATGATAATTTCTTAAAATCAAATTCATCACAGGTTTCTGTTGATTAATCATGATTAATCACATATTACCGATTTTCAGAATTGTTGTCATTAGCATGCGTCTTTGACTTTGTGGTGCTTTGATGCTCGAGTCCCAGCAGTAGCAAACATGTTCTCCTAAATAGTTAAATACTAAACCGAACAACAATACTGAACACCCATTACAGATCCTTTGTGTATGTATAACTCAAATTATACCAACCATTTATAGTACCAATTACATGAAATGGACACAAGGTTCTGTCAGTGACAATTTATTATTTAGTAGGCCTATGTCACTCTGTGGCTCGCATCTCAGCCTCTGCCTCATAAAACAAGCGGTGTATATTAAACTTTAGATCTAAACGCTTGGCTGGTGGCGTTCTTTTAAGAGAAGGGAGGAGGCTTTAAAAAAAATCTTCGTCTTCTTGTGGTGGTGGTTGAGACGCAGGTTCTTGAAGAGCATAAAGCATCCTCTCCTCAAAATCAGTGAGCCTTCGGCACCCTCTTCCTAGCCTGACTCAGAGTCTCAGAGGATGCTGGAGGCTGGCTCCTCACTACAGTACAAAATACACACCAGGGACGCCGACAACATCGGCAACCCTGCGCCAGGCCATCTTGTAATCATACAGAGACGTATCAAACCAGACTGGGTGTGCAGACACACATATGATAAGGTTCTCCTCCATAATGAAATTGTAAAACCTAGAAATGTTTACCATGACCAACAGTTGCTACGTTACAAGAAACCAATCCGATTGGCCAACGCTAGTGTTTAACGCTCTTCATTTACATAAAGTTGATCAATTCTAACTTGCAATGCTCGCCTTCCTACAATGTCCTATGCAAGGGGCCAACACTCGGTTTTATTGAAAATGAATTGGAAGCCGCCACCCTGCGCCGCCGTAGTGGACACGCTGTAGTGGACACGCTGTATTGGACACGCACCGTAACTCACCCGACACAGGATGAAACGGGGTCTAAGTAGGATACAAAGCAGGTTAAAAGTAAACAAATTGTAGAATCAGAGCCCTACTACCAGTGGCCGATACTCCAAAGCAGGATTTGCGGTTAGCTTCAGTTAACCCCAGGTTATGAATACTAAAAGAATACACCCAAGGAACACATTCATTTAATTGAATACATTAATGATGGGGCAGTGACATTGATAAGTATATTCACTTCAGCATTCACACAGTTAGCAATGTTGGCCAGCTTTCCTTCCTGCCTTTGAAAACAGCACCGGTGTTGCTCTTACCAATCATTCTATTTATTAAAATATATAGTTGTAATTACAATTTGCTCATCTTGTGTAAAATGTGCAGCTCTGGAAGACTCATTGCTATATTGGGAAAATCGGTTTGACTTTAGATGTTGTGACACCCCCAGTGAGGGAGGAGGAGCTAACCCTTTTGCCTCATGGCCGGAGTCCACCTGCAGGTCGCGTGGAACCAACCCTGATATTTGATTCACAAAAAGTTACATTTAATAGATTTTTAAATTTGTTATTTTGAACAATTGTTCACACTGAAACCTTTTTCGCTACTCAAGAGCGTTCTTATAAAATGAGACACCTGACCTACTCACCGGTGAGCTCTTCTAACTGAAAAAGGGACACTGTAACCATAATAAATATAAAAAGCTGACCATCCGTCAGTGGCATGTGAGGGGGAGGTAGAGAGGGCAAGTGAGCGGCGGGCACTTCCAGCACTGTAGTGGAACGGCCGGCTGTCCCTGATCGCTGGCGTGGTGAAGCCTCGGACTTTGGCGACAAGCTGATAAAACTGCTAACTGTTTAGCTACACTTGCTACTAACTAGAGAGGACATTCCACCTCACGCTACAACATGCTATACTTTTTTAACGGTGATCTCTGGTGATCTTCGGAGCTGATCGCAGACTTGCTCCACTCGGCCACTCTAACCGTAACTCTTCGTTAACACGGACACTAACAACTTAACCAACTAGGAGCTAACTTTCAATTCACTGCTTCTATTGCAATAAAGTGGGAGCTCTCAGGGCGCCACCATCTTCTCTTTCGTCGTTCTCTCACTCTCTATTGTCCCGCCCTCTGCTCCTCCCATTCACCAGTGCACCAACTTTTCCAGTCCCTAATTGGCTGGCCCTATGGCCAAAATCTGTGGTGTGGGTCTTTTGAGGGATTTCCCCAAGTAATCGAAGGGGCTGCATATAAATAAATATGTCCATATTCTAGGTATACGTCCTACAAAACCACCAGAGAGTGCACTACAGAGAGGGCACTACAGAGAGATGGAGGCTACAGGGCGGTAGAACCAAGTACCTGGCAGCACGGAACAACATTTTGGACCTAACCTTTTTTCCTCTCTCTGGGTTTTAGTTTTGTTTACAGGAGTCCTGGCAGTAGGTAATAGAGTGGCCTTCTTTTTCCCGGACTCCCACGGGACCGGGAAGCACACTTTTTGTGCGTTTGTTTCTTTTTCTGATAGCTTCCCAACGTTTTGTGTAAATACAAAAAAATGTTTGTTGTATTTTGCAAACCTGTCTTCCCTTACCCCAGGCATGCCACAGTATTGATATCACCCACCGTGACACTGCTTATGCGGGATGGCAGTTGTTGGGCTAAGTGAAGCCAGCTAATTAAAATAAATCCTGGGCATGAACTTCCTTTGTAGTACAGGCCCCTGGTACACATATTTCATCCTGGGATGTTATAGGGGTTATTGACTGATTTTATAGGGTACACTGTTCCTTAAGGTCTCCGAATAGGGTATGTAACATTGGTTGGGCTGAAAATGGCCCGGGTGCTGTTCTATGCACCCTAATGTTGTTTGCCGTACTGGCATAGACAGATGTTTACAAATTTACAGATAAGTACAGTTTTATAATTTGCCAATTCCCATATGTTGAAACTAGCCCGATCAGACCAGCCTGACCAACATCATTAACATCTAGTGTTTATCCTGCTGTAGAAGAAAGAGACTGCTGCAGTGCTCATTTCTGTGTGTCCATTGCAGCGTACACTCTGACATGGTGCCGCAGTCCCTTCCTAGCCACCCCCTCTTCCTCCCACACACACACACACTGGTTTGAAACACTCAATCACAGACCCTCAATTCTGGCCCTGCAGTCTGATTATATTTGTGCACATGCTCGTGCATGCTAGCTCTGCCACACAATCCATGTTAAATCTGTTGTCATGTAAAAGGCAGTAGAAGAGTAATAGAAGAGTAAAAAAGAATCCTTTATGTAATCAAGTAAGACCCATCCAGGTTCTAAAAAGTTTACATGGGCAACCTGGTAAGAAGAGAAAAAATTCTTAACAGGTGACATGCTCTGGTGAAAAGGGCCGGTTGTCGGCCAACGCCATTTCTCAGTTTTTTTACAAAGATACGTGTGTCTGAATGTTGATAAACCTGGATAGACCTAGCCCAGATATTCGGCAGCAAATATTTTAGATCTATTTGTGCCACTTGTGTTTTAAATGTTCCACTCTATAGGATCTTTAATGTCTGTAAATACATGATTTACTTCTTTTTTTTTGCTTCAGATTGTATGACTCTTCCTGATTTCCTAATTTAATTGGGACTCTGTAACATGAAATTAACCTGCTGATATTTTTTCTTGTGCACATGTTGTAGCTGTATACAGGTGTTCCTTGGGGTCAACCTCAAGGGAGGGTGACCTCAAGCTCTTTTAGCTGTATAAAACACAAGAAATATCAACATTTTACACACATTTATTTTGGTTGTTTTATTGAGGTCACTATAACATGTTATAATTTTATAATGCTCATTATTCGTCACTTTACGCGTCACTAGCAACGCATCGTATCACGCTGAGGGGCACACCTTCCTAATAGGGCGGGGTATATAGCAAGGTATTCCGGTGTTGCACCAAATTCCCACTCCCTCGCAGAATCCCACTCCCCTACGCGTGAACGCGCACTGGCTTCCTAGCGTATTGTCAGTGTAGGTTGGCGAACCGAGGCGAATTCTACAATGTTGAGCCTAGTTCCCTCGTCTTTAGGCTTTAAGGGAAACTGTTAGTAGGCTATTTAATTTATGTTTCATTAAAATATAAGTTAGGTTGCTCTGCACACGATTTGAATGTCGTGCTACATGTAAAATCGGAATGATTGTCTCACGGAAATAGACGTAATGTTGAGCTGCACTTGAGAAACGATGTTGATGTTATGCTACACTGTCCTACTATCGGGATGAGGGTAATATGTGAATTAGTTGCGACTGCTGTTATGTGACATGTCTGGTAAAAGCGAGCATCCTTCTTTGTATTCATTTGTACGAATCACTTTTAGTAGAACTATTCACTTCTGATTCTTGATTACGTTGTCCTTGCTGTTATAGGCTACTTACACTATATGCCAATTGTAATAGAATTGTCTGGTAAATTAGTATTGCTACATTATTTTACAAATGTAGCTATATAAAAAGGCCCCTGCTCACAGCCAGAGGTCCCTCCTAACAGAATTCAACTTCTATTTCCCTCTCAGTAAACTACTTGCCACACAACTGTTGTGTTTACAATCATATCCATTTTATACATCCTGCTTCCCACAGCTAGTATCTTCTAACTTGCAATGTACAGTGCTTGGTTTTAATACCTGATAAGCCAAGCCTGGACCTTCCCTTTGTGAATTATGAAAATATGTATTTAGCCTTGTACCAGCGAAAGTCGTTTTTGACTATGGATCCGGCGATATGTTATCTTACACGCCGGTAAAGTTAGCATTGAGCCAGAAGTTAGCAATAAAACATCATAACACACGGCTGTTCAACACATTTGTCATTTAATTAAGTTTTTAGTTGGACAATTATGATTGCAGAAACAAAACGTTATGCCCTGGCAGTCTGATTAAGCAGCTCCGGCAGAGTTCTATACCGCTACGAGGGACTGCTAAACTGGCAGCGCCCTATCCCTATGGAGCTTCGAGAGCCGTTCCGCGGGTGCAGAGCTGGAGACAAGCTGGTCAGGAGGGCGGTGACTGTGGTGGAGATATGAGGGGCAAGCTCTTGGCCATCATGGGCAATGTCAATCATCCCCTCCGCCATGTCGTGGCAGGACAGTCCAGCAGCCTCCGTGGCGTGCGGCCCAACACCCTACGTTCTCGTACTGATCAGCGCATATATATTATTGTATTGTCTGTTTGTATTGTATCGTGTTGTCTGTAGCTACATACAGGGAGCTGTGAGAGACACCTGAATTTCCCCACGGGATTAATAAAGTAGCCTATATATATATATATATATACCCCAACATCAATATTAAATCAAACAATGTAGCCTAACATAAATAAAAGCATAGAACCCGTCTCATAAATAGCTTTCCTGCTATTGATAAATAGTTCAGCCAAAGCGGCACATTCCGTGATGCCTGTAAAGTATTCTTATGACCTAAAACCAGAACATTTCAATTAAAAATAAACTGAGAAAATACATTGTTATTGCATTTGGTGTTGTAAGCATAACTAGAGAGCATACAATTTCTGGGGAAATTGTGAGGGTGTGCCTGCTTGTCCGTCCCTTTAAGTTGTTCCCTTCTAGTGATATTTTCAAGCATTTAGCCTACTCATAGTCTATTGCATAATAATTCATTAAGAACACCCTTGGAAAGAAGCTACTGTAAAAACGTTATCACTGGAAATATTTCAGATGGAATCGCGATTCAAACAGTAGCTCTATGTCTGCTAACTTATGACATGCCCCCAAAAACGTAAATAAGCTTGACATTTATTTAGTGGAAAATCGTTAATGCATAAAAAGCTTAATAGCGATCATTGTCAGTAACAACGCAAAATGCGATATAGCCCTTTGTGGAGAAGCTGCCCCGGTAAATTGTATACTACAGTGTTCGTCTTGGTGGCGATCGTTGGTTGAACGTTCCGTTGTACGGTTTAGGCTGAAATTAAATATTGCTTTCATGAACAGATTGACAAGTTTAGGCTGTGTCAATGAAGTTCGGGTTAGTAGTCAGACAGTTTCACCTATTGAAATACTTTTGATTTAAGGGAGTGCCAAACATGTTCTGTCGCCGTTTGACTTCCTACTGTAAACAACTGTGGATGTTTTTGTTAGCTACACTACACAGTGTCTCGCGTATGCTACAGCGTTGCAGTACTGGTTTGAAATCACAGGTAATGATTATTTCACCAACAAATCGTTTACTTGTAATCTAATGTCATAATAAATCGTACAACGAAAATGTATTTGTGAGTAATGTTTATTTTAACGATTGAAAACAGATGCATCATAGACCGCTGTAGTAGCCTATGTGTTGCCCGGGCAACATAGGCTAATGTCATGATGCTAATGCTTCAGTGAAATAGTAGACTACTGTTTCCGAAAGTAAATATAGTTCCTCTATAATATCAGCTTATATTGTACATTACACTTCACAGTTGTGTTTCATACCTCAAAGTAAAATGAGTAAAGAGTTATCACCCTGGCCTCTTTGCTTGTGGTGTTTCTGCAGCTGCCTTGCAGTCGCGTTAAAGCTATAGTTAGCCTAGCTATCTCCCAGAAGTTAACAAGCTGCTTAACTAATGTTCTGCTAGAGGTAGTCACGCGTGTCTCGTGACGTTAGTAGCGCCAGTGACTGTGGCTAGCAAGTTAGCCACGTAAATAAAAATACATGCAACTCAATGGCTACCAACTTTTGACATTATGTTTTCTAAGTAATCCAAATATTGACGGATGCTTAGGGGGGCGGCACGATACCATCCTTGCTGTGCTGCAACAGTCTCTATGCACGTTGTATCTAATGCGTCGTTGCTAACGTGTGCTGACGCTGTGAAGTATAACTGAGTATTCTACCCTTTGCCGACAAAATAAACTTTATGCCACAAAAACGTTGTATGGTCCTAAACTGTGCAACGGAACGTACATTCTGATACAAGCAACTCAATGGACACCAAGACAAAACTTTTGACATCAACGTTTTTTATGTAGTCCAAATATTGACCGAGTTTTAGGTGGGCAAAAATAATAATAAGATATATGTGAGATAACAAAGGTTGACGCTCCTTGTCCAAGGAGCGCACACCCAATTAATACAACATAACAAAACAGCATCGCCGTCCGTCTATCTTGCTCCCCCTAGCGAGGGACGTCCCTGCTAATCAGAGACGAAAGCATCGCCGTCCTTGTTCTATGCTCCCTCTAAAGACGGACGTCCCTGATAATCAGAGACGGCCTCGTCCATACATGCAAAGATCAGCGCCAAAACTCCCCCTAGCTCTGAGGGATTTAGCCCCTACTGCACCACTGGGTACCATCAGCCCGAGCATCCCCAAACTGCACTCCGATTGGCTGTCAATTAGAACCATGAGGGGTGCATGCACTAACAGCATGACCCAGCAGCAGCGAAAGGGCTGTTCACGTGCAGTCTAACGGGGCAAACCATCAATCCTTCGCAACAGCACTTTAACTTTAGTCTGTTAAATTTTGGATAGGGATACCTTTTTCTACTATTTTGAATTTAAATGCAATTAAAGGCATTTTTCCAGACATTAAAAGAGCTTGAGTTTACAATAGTCATGTCTGTGTGTATTATTTGTTTCAGTCGTCCACTAAAATTCTTTCTTTTTTTATAAAAAAAATCGCTTTTGGGGAAAATATTGTTATGCGATTAAAATGCGATTCATTGAGACACATTTATTTTACAGCCTCTAATTAATTAGATAATTTTTTGAATATAGTCACACCCCTAATAATGATATGTTTGTTTGTTTTAATAAATCAACACTACACTTACACTTCTGTGTGTATGTATGAATTGTGCTAGGCCTATATAAATAAACTAGCCTTGCTTTGCCTTCAATTCACATCAATTATGTTAACAGGGAACCCTGCCATCCAATAATAAGTGACTTATCACAGAATGTATAGGCCCACAGTAGGCCTATTCCGCACACTAGGACTACACCACACAATGGAATCAGCGCCAAAATTCCCCCTAGCGAGGACGTCCATATGGACGTCCATGACGCTCTGAGGGATTTAACTGCCTCTCCAAACATGTCAGCTCTCAATTTCAAATTCTGATCTTACCCAAGAACAAATCCCAAATAAGAAAACATTGGTGAATGATAGAATCTTTGTGAAAACTGCGCAAGTGGGGTTTAAGAACAAATATGTTCTTAAGAACATTTGGTGAATGAGGCCCATTGCTGTGAACTTGATAACCTTGCTGAGCAGGCGGGGGGAGATATACATCTCGAGGGCTTCTTTATAACTTGCAAAGAGGAAACAGGACACAGAGTTCATGCATTGTAGGGGCTTTATTACGAACTGCGCAATAACTAACAATGATACCTTCAATATCCCATAGTGCCCCTGTATAACCCCACTACGGTATGCCTGCATGGACAAACTAATATACAACAATATACATCATCCTCAATGTTGTAATGTTTGAGTAATGTGGGGGAGGGGGGGTGATGCATAAGGAGACAGCTGTAACTGGTGGAGGAGGGAGGGGAGGATGGGTGTGCGGATAAGGAGTGTTGTTTACGCTGAGGGAGGCAGAAAAAAGAGAGGTGGATTCAGTTGTGGAGAAGGGGATGCCAAGGAGAAGGCAAGAAGGAGGGGGAATGAAAAAGGGTGATGGAGGGTTGAGGAGTTGTGGTCCCATAGAGTTATGGAGAGTAGTCAGCACTTCATCTTAGCCTGCTATCAATGAGAGCGCTGGGAATGGGCCTTCCATCATTCATCCCCCACCCCCTCTGGACTCACTCATGTAGATGCACACTCTAACCACACACACACACACACACACACACACACACACACACACACACACACACACACACCACACACACACACACACACACACACACACACACAGTCCTACACCAGCAACCCACCTACGCCCAAAACAAACACACACACTATATACAAATGTACTTCCACGCACACCCACAACATTACCAACCAAATCCAAAACCAAGCCAGTGTGACATACACTAGACTAACACTAGATTTTGTTGACTCAATCAACAGGAGGTAAATCTCTATACATCTGTAAATCTTCCTGGTCCCCTTCATCTCAAAGACAGCAAACACATTTGGCTTTGCTTCTGGGAGGAAAATGGAGGCCCTTTGCAACAGTTACCGCTGTGTTACTGCTCCCTTGGGTCTTCGAAGACCCCCTGTATTACCATGGCTACCTAACCATTCCCTGTTTCTGAGTCTACAAGACCGAGACAGTGTGCACAGAATCCTTCCCTGTGTGATTGTACGTAAACAAGTTTGCTTTGGTGGGCAGGTTTATACAATAAACATATAAGAGTATTAAAGGTGGCTGCATTATTAAAAACATTTACCACAAAATGCTAACAGTTCCTAATAATTCTAAACAATACTGTAAAATATTAACTAGGATAGTGCAATAGGGCTGTTGCACTGTGCAATAAAGTGACTGAGGGGAGCGTGACTGTAACATTTCATACTTTATACATGTGTTAGTGACAGTTGGGGTTGATAGTGCCCTGGAAGCAGAATGACTCCACAGTGTTGACTGTCACACAGGGTGATGGGGCTGAGTGTGGCTGGAATCCTTCTGAAGTCCACAACCATCTCCACTGTCTTGAGAGCATTTGGCCCCAAGTTGTTCTGGCTGCACCAGGTTGTCATGTTCCCACCTCCGCACCGGAGATGAGCCCAATGAGGGTGGTGTCATCCACAAACTTCAGTAAGGTGACAAACTGGTGACTGGAGGGGCGTTTCAGTTTTCCTACAGAGCCAACAGATCTGTATATGATGCAGTAAACATGGCCCTCCACTTAATCCTCCAGGTTGTCTTCTACAACTCTAGAATCACCATATGTTAGCAGGTGGATTCCAGACTTCCTGTCTGACAGGAAGCAGTGCGTAAGGCTGGGAACGCACATCTCTGACTCCCTCACCATCAGCACCGGATCTCTTCAGTGTCCTTTCCCCTCTGCTCTTCTCCCTGTACACCAACAGCTGCACCTCCAGTCACCAGTTTGTCACCAGTTTGTCACCTTACTGAAGTCCACATTCAGCTGACATCTTCTTGACTCGACTGCATGAAATACAGGAATAGACTAACTGTTCATAACAAAACGCTTTTGTTTTCAAATTGTATCTCGACTCGGGGTATCACTGGCACAGTTGATGCCATTCGCACAGTTGTTTCTATTGGTGATCCACCGGCCACCAAATGATGTGGCTTTCGGGCCTCCACTAATATGCCAACAGTGTCTGAGAAGTTCTTAGCTAACGACTGCTTCTACACTTTTATACTTTTAAGCTTTATACACCAAGAAGATGTCAGCTGAATGTGTCTTATTTTTTATTAAAGAGACGTTTAAACAATCACTTAAGTAGTTGATTAATAAAGAAGATATTTCTACTTGGACTGACATTGTTCTTCTATCACAGGATGGGATTAGAACATATGCATCTCAATAGTCCTCAATATCTTTAAGGTGTAACCCATCATTTAAGGGGTTAGTTGTGCGCTATAATAGATGTAATAGGTGTGAAGAGGAGGTAACTTTAGAATAAGGAACCTATATGGGTTAATATGTTTCAAACTAGTTAAATAGTAATGAGCAAGACCTCACTTTAGAATGGGAAACACATTCTTAGTTATACATACTTAATTTAGAGCTATTAGGACACTATTAACACTTGTAGTTTTGTGTCTATTATATTTGAATATACAATTTACAATTAGGCCTTATTAAGGTATAATTACTATTCGTGTGGTACTATTAACTTATAAAGCCCATACTGAGCAAAGCATATTAAGATCTTATTCATGTGTAACAATGTCTTTACTTACTATCAATAACCAGTAATTATGAGGTTAGTGAAGAAAAACCTGTAGTTAATGGCCTAGTAGTTGTAGAATATGGTCATGCATAATATGTCATTAATAAGTGGTAACTAATGACTAATAAAGTCTCAAGTTGCTACTAATATGCATGCTAATAAGCAACTAGTAAAGGGTGAATATGTGTACCTTAATATAACGTGTTACCAAAAAGGTAATTCCTTAATGGTAATGAATGAAAAAAGAGGGTTAATGTAACATGTTTGATTATCATTTAGTACAATACTCATGGAAAATATGCAGTCACCTCACCCGTTTAAACCTCATGCCATTTGAAATTGAAAAATATTGTACCATTGTGGAAAAACCTATAGGAATGAATGCGACTAAGAGCGAAAGCATATTTCAGCAGACTTTACATACTAAAGAATGTACAATACATTACAGCACAATACATGAACTGTCATCACCAGTTGCATCACGGGCACTGCACTTTCTATAATTCCAGACATCTGTGTGCTACCAATTCTATCAAGGGCTATAATTATCTATAGGCTAGTGGGGCGAAGTGGGGCCACTTTTCAGCCTGGGAGTTTCAGTTTTTTTTGTTTACCAAACAGGGCTGGATGCAGCCTGCTTTGACTGGGGGTGCAGTGAACCTTTCGGGGGGGGTATCATAATTACAAAAAGGGATTGTTATTTTTATATTGATCCCATTTTTGAGACTGCTTAACGATCCTAGTGTTAATCAGGCCAGAGCGTTGTAAACATTTGGGGCTTAGCCCATTCGGGGCTTAACTGCATCACAGTTAATGCGAGCGCGCTTCGCGCGCGAGCAAAATCTTGTGTCTATTATTTGAGCGCAAAATAGTTTTTTTAGCTTTATGTAAAATAAACAGCCGTTTTTCAATTGGTAAAACCTTGTCAAGTGATGCCATCACTCCGGCCCTGCTCCCATCCATCCTCCCTGACGCGTATCGTTACAGTAGAAAAGACGGGCTAGGACCCAACCAACTCTATTTGTAAGGGGAGAACTCCCTCACATGGTACAACCCATGCAGAGGCTGCGGTGTCAGAATACG
Organism: Mallotus villosus; assembly: GCA_903064625.1. Taxonomy (NCBI): domain Eukaryota; kingdom Metazoa; phylum Chordata; class Actinopteri; order Osmeriformes; family Salangidae; genus Mallotus; species Mallotus villosus. The sequence continues at coordinate 43,166 of CAEFZP010001198.1, read as the reverse complement.
GAACGTGTGTAGTCTACTTTAAGAGAAGATAGACTAACGTAACAAATGTCAACAACAAAATATCCTCGACCAGCCCAAAAGTGAAGCGGCCCACCGGGAACTCTCCCGATTACCCACCCTGGGCCTGGGCTAGTTCAAGTTATCAGTATTTGTGGCATCTTAATCACCGAATGCATCACGGGCACTATGCACTAGAACAATGTCCGTACAACTTTATAAAGGATGCATGTCTTAAAGAATATATTGTGCTTATTAAAATATATATATTGTGCTTATTAAAGTTATGTCTTATGAACTTAGAAGTTTGCTTAGGCTTAAACATTGTGTCTCACACAGGGTGTGGGGAACAGGCTGTATTTTGTGTCTAATCTCTTCATTTCAGAAGCACCTTGAAACCGGGCTGAGATGGCACCCGAGCAGGTGGGACGCGACAGCAAGAACAACTCCCTGATGCATGAGAAAGCTCAACCCTCTTTTCATATTTGTATCTTACTGCACTGTATAATATATCCTGGGGCAGGGACAGATAGCCAGTTGGACTTCGTGAACCAGCCCAAACTCTGTTGTGGGTAGGGAAACGTAGACAACCCCAGAGCTCTGTACTTGTTAACTTCCAACTGCTGTATTAAAGCTGATATTATCGGACCTCTGCGACTCCAGACCACTCTTTCTATAACACAGACTTGTGTCATTGAATACTAGCATTACATAGGCCTATTGGAATAGACACAAATAATTTCAGTCCTTCAATACATAAACTAAACCAAACTAAACTATCATAACCCTGTGATACCACTTCCTTGACCTCACCTTTGTTCCATATCGAACAATCGGGCAGGCCTAGAAAATCCTCCCATACTTTTATTGTATTCTCATCCTAAATGTGCACGAAGACTGTTGGGTTGGCTGAGGAGTTGAGAGGGAATCGTGATACACGATTGTCAAACGATTGTCATGCCATTTAACTGCCCTGAGCTGGACACCATTATGCCTGGTTTATTTCTCTTCAATGGCAGACTTCCAAAGCTGTGGTAACATGGCTTAGTGGCGAGTGGCCATCACAAACGAAACGGTTAACCCAAGTTAAACCATTAACACCTGATTCAAATGAATGGTCATAAGCAGGCTTCTGCAGAGCTGTATAACGACCCATTCATTTGAATCAGGTGTGTTGGAGCAGGGAAACATCTAAAACATGCAGGACAGGGCTGTCCTGAGGACCAGGGTTGGGAACCACTGTCCTAAATGACATGACAAAATGATGATTTGTTAACATGAATTTTAAGGACTTCAACCTAAGTGCATGTACACTTCAGACTTCAATTTAGCAGATAATGGCATTTAAGCACAGTCTTAATGGACATGTAGGTCTATGACTGTAGAGTTTGACAGCTGTTTACTTCATATTGTCATGACAATTGCATTTGGGTCAATAGGAATGTGTTTTCAGGCTAGCGTTCCTCATAATGACACTGTGTATGTTTTGTCTGTTAAAGTGTTTTTGTGTGAGCTAGTGTTTTATTGTCTTAATGAAAACTGATGGAGGGCCATAGAGGCGAGGAGTCCATTGCAGAACACACTGGTGGTATTGTGGTCGACCGCGACAGGCTAGCAGATCTAATTAAGATAGAGATGCACATTCTAGGCTGCTGGTATGTGTGTGAAAGAGAAATGATGTGTGTGTGTATGGAAGAGGTATAGAATGTGTGTGTGCTCTATGACTTTATCCTATTCTCACCTACTTGTCTCTTATCAGCCTCTATCACAAACATTTCTGTGATTCTTCCATACTCAGCAACAGTGCTGCCAGTTAATAGTATCGCTCAAGACTCTTATCATGGTGCCAACATGATTAGCCCATTTTCTGTGTGTGTGAGAGAATAAGATGGAGTGTATGTGGATATGTGCGTCCCAGAGGAGTCTCAGAGATGAGATGATGCTCATGTGAGATGGACTCATTAAAAAAACAGGCCAGACAACAATGATTACAAGAATATCGAACTGCAAACTTACATTACTGTACAGATAGGCTTCCCTCAAAACAGTCCTTTCAGGGGTAACCAAACATTTGCCAAATACTACAAATGTACTCAATTTTAAAGTAACAAACTGCTTTACTGGATTTTAGGATTGTAATATTAGAGACACTAGTGCAGAGCCTGTCTGCAACTTGAGAGAGCCCTCGCTGAAGAGCTGAAACGACACCTGCTGAACCCGGCCACTGACAGAGAAGAAAATCCTCTTACATGGAGGAGACTCCATCTTCATCAGAAGAATTTACCAATAAAAGTGAAATAGTAATTTGATCCCCTGCTGATTTTGTATGTTTGCCCACTGACAAATAAAATATCAGTCTATCATTTTTATGGTAGGTTTATTTGAACAGTGAGAGAAAGAATAACAAAACAAAAGAAACTAAAACATTTGTATACATTGATTTGCATTTTAATGAGTGAAATAGGTATTCAACCCCCTCTCTATCAGAAAGATTTCTGGCTCCCAGGTGTCTTTTATACTTCTTATCTCATCCTGTCACCTGCATAAAAGACACCTGTCCACAGAAGCAATCAATCCATCATATTCCAAACTCTCCACCATGGCCAAGACCAAAGAGTTGTCCAAGGATGTCAGGGACAAGATTGTAGCCCTACACAAGGCTAGAATGGGCTACAAGACCATTGCCAAGCAACTTGGTGGGAAGGTGACACCAGTTTTCATTATATTCGCAAATGGAAGTAACACAAGATTGACAAGAACTGTGAATCTCCCTCGGTCCATGCAAGATTTCACCTCGTGGAGTTACAATGATCATTAGAACAGTGAGAAATCAGCCCAGAGCTACACGGGAGGATCTTGTCAATGTGATCTCAAGGCAGCTGCGACCATGGTCACCAAGAAAACAATTGGTAACACACTATGTCGTGAAGGACTGAAATCCTTCAGCAAGGTCCCCCTGCTCAAGAAAGCACATGTACTGGCCCGTTTGAAGTTTGCCAATGAACATCTGAATGATTCAGAGGAGAACTGGGTGAAAGTGTTGTGGTCAGATGAGACCAAAGTCAAGCTCTTTGGCATCAACTCAACTCGCCGTGTTTGGCGGAATGCTGCCTATTACCCCATAACACCATCCCCACCTTCAAACAGGGAGGTGGAAACATTATGCTTTGGGGGTGTTTTTCTATTAAGGGGACAGGACAACTTCACCGCATCAAAGGGACAATGGACGGGGCCATGTACCGTCAAATCTTGGGTGAGAACCTCCTTCCCTCAGCCAGGGCATTGAAAATGGGTCTTGAATGGGTATTCCAGCATGACAATGACCCAAAACACATGGATTAGGCAACAAAGGAGAATAATTAAGGTCCTGGAGTGGCCTAGCTATAACAATTTTGAAATGGGTTTTTCAGGATTTTGACGTTGTTATTCTGTCTCTCACGGTTCAAATAAACCTACCATTAAAATTATAGACTGATCATTTCTTTGTCAGTGGGCAAACGTACAAAATCAGCAGGGGATCAAAATACATTTCCCTCACTGTACATTCCCATCAGAGGGTTATTTAGCACTGGAGGAAATGTGGTCACACGACACATTGACTTAAACCAGAAATGGTACCCGTGTTGGTTTCCAGGGCACAACCATTGTTCTCTCTCATATAGATTATTTATTAATATTATTTATTTTCCCACCCCTAAGGAGCCCTCAATATTTGGACTACATAGACAACGTCGGTTTCAAAAGGTTTGTCTTGGTAGTGATTGCGTTGCTGGTATTCCATTTGCGTTGCGTTGCACGGTTTAGGAGCTTACAATGTTTTTGTGGCAAAAAGTGCCTTGTGTGCACCAAGGGACCTCAGTGCTGCCCTATTGTCAGCACACTTTACTAGTACCATCTGCAACCGACGCAAGCACACTAGTTACAATTGTTTTCGCTTTTTTGTTCATATCGCACAGCGACACCAAACTAAGTTTTAAGGAAATAAATTGGCTCCTAGTCCTTACATTATTCTAGTCACAGATGCACTCCTTGCGCTGTGGCTGAATTATTCAGTAGTGATAAAATATATCTAAACACTGATGCAGCTTCCCCTCATAAATATTCTCAGAACATTGTGAAGCTGGCTATCGATACGAAAACTCCCCTCCAGTTAGATACTGTCTGGCCTAAGTAATAAGTCTGGCCAATGCAGGAGATAAACGGAAAGACTGTTTCCGCTCAGAGTTTGTATTTTTTTGTAACACAGCAAATGAGCCACCGAATCCTTATACAGTCTAAGACTTCAAGCCGTAAGCATTTATAAATATGAACTTGGGACACAGTTATCCTTCCAATTTCAGATCCAATCCACACATAGAATTGATTCTAGTCGTCGAGAGGATGTGGAATTTCAATCACACTGATGGATGACTGAGCCAAAATTAAATTGAGCTGGAATCTGATGGTCAAGCTGGAAACCATGAATACATTACATACTGCTGCTGCAGGCCCAATGCTTATTGTAGTGCAGGACCCAAACACACATGCGGGAGTTGGTGCAAAATGAAGGTTGTTTAATGCTTATCTTTTGGATCATGTATTTTAGGTCAAGCATTAGTCAAGCCCATTACATAAAAGTATATGATGACAGATCATGTTTGGCGTTTTATCCGAACACAAATAATTTGTCAGAGAACACACTATATGGAGAATATGGCTCATTTATGTTTATTGTGCATGCAGTACCTTAAGCTTAACAGAATGTTTACCGTAGTTTTATTTATTACCAATTTTCCCACCAAAAGATGCTTGTCCATTTGCGCTGTATTACAGGTGTGGCGACACAGAACCACCTCCATCCATCACCATCCCCAGCCAAGTCATCACACTTTAATACCAGGAATCTGTGTTTTGTGTGTGTGGATGGATTTTCTTGCGAACCAGGCTCTGTATAAAGTGGGAATGTGGCGAGTGTGTTCCTCAAGACCAAATGATGTGCAGTGAAGTTGTTTGGATGCTACAAATAAAAACAAGTATATTTGAGGTGATATAAAGCTTTTTTAACAGGTTAGCAGACCACTGCCCCTTGAGGGGTTCCTAAGGGCTGACACATTTCCATTTTAACATGTATCAGTTTGACAAACTTGCAGGATTTCTATTATGGAAAAGGAAGAATAGTTGGTAAGTGGAGCAGACAATGGCGATTCTCTTTGTTAATCTTAAAAAGCAAGCAAGACAATTCATGGTAAGTGGAGTAGATAATAGCTGGCAGGCTGAAAGAAAGCAAATCATAATGTATCCATTTAGCTATTTTAAGCTTTATAACCATTCAGCTTGGCCAAAGAAACCAAAAAGAACATTATCTCCACCATTCCTGCAATAGGCCTTTGGTATTGAGAGAATAACTGACCAGGTTAATAATCAAATTGCCATTTGATTAGGGTTAGGATTACCCACCATGCTATTCCTGCTCTAATGCTCTTTTCACTTCCCATTCTCCCCAAGCTGTTCTCTCTCTCTCCTGTTTCCTCTCCTCTTTGAAAGCACCGTTCTGCAGTCTGTCTATTTGCTGATTTCTCAACCGTAACAGCTCTTTCACTCTGGCTCTCTCACTTAACATCCTTTTATCTCTTTGTTTCTGTCTTATCTTCTCATCTCTCCATCCCCAGATATCCTTATCTCACTTCCTCGGTGCTAGCACCCTTCCTCTTCACCCTCTACACTTCCTTGGTGCTAGCACCCTTCCTCTTCACCCTCTACACTTCCTTGGTGCTAGCACCCTTCCTCTTCACCCTCTACACTTCCTCGGTGCTAGTGTAACCGGTGTGAATCGGTGAAACTCACTCCTCAGGTATGTAATGAGCCACCCGTGGCACTGAATAGCTGGCTTTTCTTTGGCGTAGTTGGTAGTGGTCCCGCTTGGCAAGTCGGAGGTCGTGCGATCGAGCCCAGCGAGTGGCTGTCGACGCCTCGTCGGACGGAGCGTGGCTACGTTCGTTACATACCCGTCACACTAGCACCCTTCCTCTTCACCCTCTACACTGTATCTCCCTTCCTCGGTGCTAGCACCCTTCCTCTTCACCCTCTACACTTCATCGGTGCTAGCACCCTTCCTCTTCACCCTCTACACTTCCTCGGTGCTAGCACCCTTCCTCTTCACCCTCTACACTGTATCTCCCTTCCTCTGTGCTAGCGCCCTTCCTCTTCACCCTCTACACTGTATCTCCCTTCCTCGGTGCTAGCGCCCTTCCTCTTCATCCTCTACAATTCCTCAGTGCTAGCGCCCTTCCTCTTCACCCTCTACACTGTATCTCCCTTCCTCGGTGCTAGCACCCTTCCTCTTCATCCTCTACAATTCCTCAGTGCTAGCGCCCTTCCTCTTCACCCTCTACACTGGAAATCCCTTCCTCGGTGCTAGCACCCTTCCTCTTCACCCTCTACACTGTATCTCCCTTCCTCGGTGCTAGCGCCCTTCCTCTTCATCCTCTACAATTCCTCAGTGCTAGCACCCTTCCTCTTCACCCTCTACACTGTATCTCCCTTCCTCGGTGCTAGCACCCTTCCTCTTCACCCTCTACACTGGAAATCCCTTCCTCGGTGCTAGCACCCTTCCTCTTCACCCTCTACACTGTATCTCCCTTCCTCGGTGCTAGCGCCCTTCCTCTTCACCCTCTACACTGGAAATCCCTTCCTCGGTGCTAGCACCCTTCCTCTTCACCCTCTACACTTCCTCGGTGCTAGCACCCTTCCTCTTCACCCTCTACACTGTATCTCCCTTCCTCTGTGCTAGCGCCCTTCCTCTTCACCCTCTACACTGTATCTCCCTTCCTCGGTGCTAGCGCCCTTCCTCTTCACCCTCTACACTGCTGACCCTTATCTTCCTTCCCAGTACCTGGGTGTTCACCTGAACCACAGACTGGACTGGACTCACCACACTGACGCACTGTACAGGAAAGGTCAGAGCAGGCTCTACCTCCTGAGGAGACTGAGGTCCTTTGGAGGGTGGGGGGCACCCCTAAGGACTTTCTATGACTCAGTGGTGGCATCAGCCATCCTGTATGGTGTGGTCTGCTGGAGCAGCAGCATCACTGAGAGGGAAAGGAAGAAGCTGGACAAGGTCATCAAGTCCAGCTCAGTCCTGGGCTGTCCTCTGGACTCAGGACTGGGCGACAGACGGGTCCCGACATCCATGCTGGATCACGAGTCGCACCCCCTGCAGGTCTCACTGTCCGGTCTGGACAGCAGCTTCAGCGATAGGCTGATTCACCCTCGGTGTGGGAAGGAGAGGTTCCGCAGATTCTTCCTTCCTGCTGCCGTCAGATTGGTCAACGATCACCGCTGACACTGCTGCTGAACCAAGTCCATAACCACTTTTATGTGCAATATTTATTTATACAATTACGTGCAATAATTTCACGTGCAATATTTTTTTCTTACGTGCAATAACTTGGCTGTATGTCACTCATTACTTATTCATTGCGGCAGCCACCACACTGAACTCACACTTGACTCTCACTTATTTTATATATTATTATTATATTTTACTATGTTATACCCTTAGATCCTTATCTTCATATTTTATATGACTCCCCGTATCTTGTATATTTTATATTGAGTATTTTCTATATTTAATTGTACTCTGAGTGCTGTTCTGTACCCTGCTGCTGTTGCAAACAGCAATTTCCCCACTGCGGGACAAATAAAGGATTATTTTATCTTTCTCTGGCTCTCTGTCTTTCACTCATGTTCTCCTGGCTTCTTTCGCCCCTCTCATACTCTCCTCTGGTCTCTCATGTCCCTCCATCTCTTTCCTTCTGTTCATCTGTTTCCCCCTCTCCTCCTCCTATTCCTCTCGTCCCTCCCTTTCTCTATCCTTCCTTTTCTTGTCCTCTACTTCTTTCTCTCTCTTTATCGCTCCATTCCTCCCTCGCTCTTTCTCTCTGGTCCTTCCCCTCTCTCCTTCTCTCTCCACTCCGGTGTGAAATGGGTCTAAATGAGACAGCTTTTTAATTGACTCCCCCGTCAGCCCTTTTCCACAGGTCGACGCACCGCTAAGCCTTTGCTGCTAACAACACACACTCACACATAAACACACGCTGGCACTGAGCCTCCCTGTCACTCACACACACACACATATACACACACCTTACAACCTTTCAGTCCGCTTTCTCTCCTCAATGTAATGCCTCCTATTCTTCACTGACCTGTCTGTGCAGTACATAGAAAGCTAGATAAAGACCGCATGTGTGTGGGATTGTGGGTAGGGAGGGACGGACACACACACACCGGCAAGGTAGTCTGAGTCATGGTTCTTCCTCTGTGCATGGGGGTTGTTGGTGAATAGGTTTTGTAACTCTAACTTATGAACAGCGAAGGAGTCTAGTGTGTGTTTTGACCTTGTAAATGATAGCAATGAAAGATTCCATTAATAAAGGTTTTAGAGGACAGTCTGTGACAACCCTGTCGCTCTTTTCCCGCTCTTCCTCCCTGTTCTCTAACCTCATTGCTATTTAACATTTTCTCATTCCATTCTCTTTCTTTTTGATCTCTCCCTCAAACATATCCTCTCTCTCTCCCAACCTCTTTGTAGTCTATTCTATTGGCCTCATCCATTATCCCCAATCTGACTCTTCCTCCATACCTTCCCCTCTCCCACCTACAGTCGTATGCAAAAGTTTAGGCACCCCTCTGAGGCTGCATGATAATTTCCTGTCTTCACCAAAAAAGATCAATATAATATTGTAATATTACTTTTCTAGTTAACACTGAGTGCTGGGGTGTTTTCCAGACAAAGATATTTGGTGTAGCAGTATTTAGTTGTGTGAAATTAAATCAAATGTGAAAAAAAGGCTGTGCAAAAGTTTGGGCACCCTTATCATTTATTTGATTTGAATACCTCTGCCTACTAAATGCTGATTAACTGCAACACATAGTTAGTCTGATTAACTCGTTAAGCCTTCAATTACATAAAAAGGTGCATTCAATCATTAGAAAGGGTATTTAAGTTAGCCAATTGCAAGTTTTGCTTCTCTTTGATTCTCCTCTGAACAGTGGCAAAATGGGGGCATCAAAACAGCTATCAAATGATCTAAAAACAAAGATTGTTCAGCAGTATGGTTTAGGGGAAGGCTACAAAAAGTTATCCCGGAGGTTTCAGCTATCAGTTTCCACTGTGAGGAATGTCATTAGGAAATGGAAGGCAACAGGCACAGTTCTTGTTAAGGCCAGAAGTGGCAGGCCAGGAAAAATAACAAAGAGGCAAAGGCGAAGAATGGTCAGAATGGTCAAGGACAACCCTCAGATCACCTCCAAAGAGCTGCAAGGTCATCTTGCTGCAGATGGTGTCACTGTGCATTGCTCGACCATTCAGCGCACATTGCACAGAGAACAGCTGTATGGGAGAGTGATGCGGAAGAAGCCTTTTCTGCACACGCGCCACAAAAAGGCTCGCTTGAGGTTTGCCAAACTACATTTGAACAAGCCAGGCTCATTTTGGAACAAAGTACTGTGGACTGATGAGACAAAGATGGAGTTATTCGGTCACAACAAGAGGCGTTACGCATGGAGGCAAAAGAACACAGCATTCCTAGAAAAACACTTGCTGCCCACAGTAAAATTTGGTGGGGGGGTCCGTCATGCTGTGGGGCTGTGTGGCTAGTGCAGGAACTGGGAATCTAGTTAAAGTTGAAGGTCGTATGGATTCAACTCAGTACCAGCAAATTCTGGACAATAATGTTCAAGAATCTGTAACAAAGCTGAAGTTACGGCGCAGTTGGGTGTTCCAGCAGGACAACGACCCGAAACATTGCTCCAAATCCACTAAGGCATTTATGCAGAGGAACAACTACAATGTTTTGGAATGGCCATCCCAGTCCCCAGACTTGAATATAATTGAAAATCTATGGGGTGACTTGAAGCGGGCTGTCCACGCTAGGCACCCATCAAACCTTACTCAACTGGAGATGTATTGTAAGGAAGAATGGTCCAAATTACCTCAATCCAGAATCCAGACACTCATCAGAGGATATAAAAAGCGTCTAGAAGCTGTTATTTTTGCAAAAGGAGGCTCTACTAAATATTAATGTGATTTTTCTGTTGGGGTGCCCAAATTTATGCAAGTGTCTAATTCTCTTATGATGCGTATGGCATATTTTCTGTTTATCAAATAAACCTTATTTCACGGCTAAAATATCACTGTCCATGACGTATGTGTATATATATGACAAAGACGTTCCTCATCCAAACGCCCAACATTTTATAGATGAAAGTAATGGAGATTATCAGGGGTGCCCAAACTTTTGCATACGACTGTATCTCCCCACTGTCTCCCTCCCAACAGTGCACCTCTGCCTCAACCATGTTTTCCCCATCCTCCGTCTCTCACTTCTCATCACCCTCTCTCTCCACTCCTCTCTGATGTTTCCTCCCCCTTCTTCCTCCCACCGCCTCCTTTCCATCCCCACCCTCCATCCTCTCTCTGTGCATCCTCCCCCCTCCCCTGCCTGCCTGTGTCTGCCCTGCTGACAGGTAATCAATGGGAGGCAGTGCCAAAGGGGAGGCCCCCACGGCATAGATTTCCAATGTGGACAGCTGCAGGGCAAGGAGGAAGAAGGAGGAAGAGACAGAGTGTGTGAGATGGAAAGAGAGGGTCATGCAATGCCTATTTTCTGATTCTCTGTTTTTAAAGTCTAAAGGGTTAGGCCACCTGCTCTCTTGAGTGCCTTTGGTACAGAACGGTGTGTCTGTGTGTGTCTCCTATAATGTTGTAAAGGGGAATACCGACAGTAGATACACTAACAGATCACAGATGTTGTGTACAGACTAACTCTAACCGTTTACTCTACCCACAATGCGAACCACCATACTAACCATAACCACCATGCAAAACTTCATATTATGTATTATTTGCATGGGGTTTGTATACTGTTTATACATTTTTGTTTACAGTGATCCAACTATTTGTATCCTGTGGTGAACTGTGACACTCATATCCCCTTGTGTTGAATCAGACTTCATTGTGTGTTTGTGTGTTTGTGTGACTGGTCAAAGTCAAATCACTTGCTAAAACCCTCAATTTGTTAATACATTGTGCTAAGATATTAACACATGACTCAGGGCAGTCACACATTCAAACACACCAGACAGGGACTTTGGAGTGCATACGAGCAACATGTTCAGGACGGGAGGTGGTTGGTGTCCATGTTCAGGATGGGAGGTGGTTGGTGTCCATGTTCAGGATGGGAGGTGGTTGGTGTCCATGTTCAGGATGAGAGGTGGTTGGTGTCCATGTTCAGGACGGGAGGTGGTTGGTGTCCATGTTCAGGATGAGAGGTGGTTGGTGTCCATGTTCAGGACGGGAGGTGGTTGGTGTCCATGTTCAGGATGAGAGGTGGTTGGTGTCCATGTTCAGGACGGGAGGTGGTTGGTGTCCATGTTCAGGACGGGAGGTGGTTGGTGTCCATGTTCAGGACGGGAGGTGGTTGGTGTCCATGTTCAGGACGGGAGGTGGTTGGTGTCCATGTTCAGGACGGGAGGTGGTTGGTGTCCATGTTCAGGACGGGAGGTGGTTGGTGTCCATGTTCAGGACGGGAGGTGGTTGGTGTCCATGTTCAGGACGGGAGGTGGTTGGTGTCCATGTTCAGGACGGGAGGTGGTTGGTGTCCATGTTCAGGATGGGAGGTGGTTGGTGTCCATGTTCAGGATGGGAGGTGGTTGGTGTCCATGTTCAGGATGGGAGGTGGTTGGTGTCCATGTTCAGGATGGGAGGTGGTTGGTGTCCATGTTCAGGATGGGAGGTGGTTGGTGTCCATGTTCAGGATGAGAGGTGGTTGGTGTCCATGTTCAGGATGGGAGGTGGTTGGTGTCCATGTTCAGGATGGGAGGTGGTTGGTGTCCATGTTCAGGATGGGAGGTGGTTGGTGTCCATGTTCAGGACGGGAGGTGGTTGGTGTCCATGTTCAGGACGGGAGGTGGTTGGTGTCCATGTTCAGGACGGGAGGTGGTTGGTGTCCATGTTCAGGACGGGAGGTGGTTGGTGTCCATGTTCAGGACGGGAGGTGGTTGGTGTCCATGTTCAGGACGGGAGGTGGTTGGTGTCCATGTTCAGGACGGGAGGTGGTTGGTGTCCATGTTCAGGACGGGAGGTGGTTGGTGTCCATGTTCAGGACGGGAGGTGGTTGGTGTCCATGTTCAGGACGGGAGGTGGTTGGTGTCCATGTTCAGGACGGGAGGTGGTTGGTGTCCATGTTCAGGACGGGAGGTGGTTGGTGTCCATGTTCAGGACGGGAGGTGGTTGGTGTCCATGTTCAGGATGGGAGGTGGTTGGTGTCCATGTTCAGGATGGGAGGTGGTTGGTGTCCATGTTCAGGATGGGATTGGTGTCCCGGGAGGCAGAGCTCCATCTGCAGGGTGAGCCTGCACAGAGGAATAGATAAAACTAGAGCGCATTGATGACAGCTCCAGGTATTACCATTAAGTCCCCGGTCACACAGACAACAAAACGCTATCCACAATGCATGACAACAATAAAGTTGTTAAAACCTGTGTGTTCCCTCAATGAAGCGTCTTTGAGTGTTTAGACTGTCAAGTTAGAGTGTCAAGCACTGTACAAGTTTACTGTGTTGTTATTATTATCATTACAAACAACTGCACAAACTTCCTAGGCAGTATGTCATTTACTGTACTAATTACGGCCTATGCCCCCTCCCCAAAAAATTGGTTTTGAGTACAAACTTCTGAAAAACATGTTTGTATGGCTACTTCCTGTGACTTGTACTGTATTACATTTTTCCATCACTACACACGCACACACACTCACCCATACACACACGCACAAACAGAAGGTATTTCCATGGGTGAGGCTGGGATTCCAGAGTGTAGCTGTAGGCTTTGAGCTGACAGGAGGTAGGCAGGGAGGCCTTGATCCATACGGGGAACAGAGAGCCTCCCTACACAATGACAAGCATATGGAGCTTTGAGAGGGCACACTTATACACATTCACACATACACAAGAAGGTATGGCTGCACACACGTACACACAGTCACACTTGTACCTGCACACCCAAACATAAGGTCCTACTGTACCTGTACCTGTACACACACACGCACACACACAGTAACACTCGTATCTGCACCTACATACACTCACACAAACAGACAGGCATTACTCCACGCACGCACACACGCACGCACACACACACACACACACACACACACACACACACACACACACACAACACACACACACACACACACACACACACACACACACACTGTGTATAGATAGATCATAGATCTTATCCATACAACTCATTGAATACTGCAATCTCCAGTAAAGACTGAAATTATCTGTTTTGTTGCAGTGATCATAAAGTTTTACATTTGTCATGAAGTTCTGTAACCCAATTGTAAGCCACAAAGGTCTGATATCAGCCTTAATTAATGCTAAATTGATTCAAAGAATTGTTCATTTATGGTAAAAAATAAGTAAAACCAATACCAAAGGGAAAGGTTTAAGATGCATTGAACCGCATACCAATCCAGTGGATCCCCAAGCCAAAGAAAAATATTTTTTCGCCAAGCTCTCCGAACTCGTTAGCCCACGCAACTTTGATAAATTCTCGGTTGGAGGCGAATATCCATCTCTCTCCCTGCCGCTCTCCCTCCCTTTCTCTCTCTCTTCCTCTTTGAACAAATGGGGTTATTTTAAATGAGTTTCTCTGTTCTTCCGTGGGGCTCCACCTAATGGCGTCTGGTTTACAAGCTCAAGACACTGAGACCAAGATGCATCTGCCAGGCAAAAGTTTACATGCAAATAACTGTATGGGGGGGAAAACGATTCAGAGGCATTCCTTTGTGAATTGTATGAATCATTCTGAGATGTTCAGAGTTTTCATTGCTGCTAGTTGTGGCTGGGTGATATGTGTGGTTTAAGACATGCAGGTGCAATGAACTAAGTTGCCTGCTGGGGGGGAAGTTCAAAGCAAATCAAAAAGTGGTATACAGAATGAATGAAGCCAGTCATTTGTAAAGGATGATTTACCATAATTAGTAAGCACTTATGAAGAGCTTTGAAGCTGAAACTGATTGGTTTCCGGTGGCCAATGTAGACCTCCACAGAATCCTTTCTGAAAAAGTTGACACTCACAAACCCAAACACACCATTTTTTACTGGTTGCTTCTCTTGATTAATGTAGATCAGACACTGCTTCCGTTCAACAACACAGAGGAAAAATCGTTTCCCCCAGAAATCCAGGCATACAGGTTTGTTTGTGTCTGAGTGGGCCTAACCATGCAAGCATAAACGTACCAGTATCTTTAAATGGTCATTTCCTAACTATTCTTGTGCTGTCGTTTGGCATACAGTAGTGTCAACCGCTCACATTCAATGTGAAGGACTAGCTGCATTTAATTTCTGCATTTAATTACATTAGGACAACCAAGCATTGTTTCCCAACAAATACTTGATCACAGCAGCTGCTTATTGGCATTAGTAGTGACACTTACAGTTCTCCTATCCAATATGGACATTACTCTGGCCCTTGTCAAATGAGACTAACCGTTTAAACATACATTTGTGCTCTGGCACAAACTCAGATGTTTGTTTCATAGCAGATGTCTTTATAGTCCTCTCTAAGGCTTCTCCTTTGGGACGGCAGCACTTTAATCTGTAGGCAGGGCATCTTTCTCTAAGCTATTGATCTAGTTTATGTAATGGCAGTGCTTAATGTTGTTGCCATGGTGTCTATATCTATGGTTTCAGCCCTTCTCTCTCTTTTCGCTGGTTGTAAAGCCAATCACTAGCTCCCTTCTCACCCACACACACACGCATACTGTATATGCACACTTACACATACAAGCACACACATGCTGCTGTCCTCATATACACAACATACATTCAGATGTTTCTCTTTCAATCCATTGAAACATTAACATAGCTTAATACACAGCAACAATAACACCTACACTGCTGCCTACATCATCAGGTACTAAACCCTGACTCTTACCTACACTACTGCCTACATCATCAGGTACTAAACCCTGACTCTTACCTACACTGCTGCCTACATCATCAGGTACTAAACCCTGACTCTTACCTACACTGCTGCCTACATCATCAGGTACTAAACCCTGACTCTTACCTACACTACTGCCTACATCATCAGGTACTAAACCCTGACTTTTACCTACACTGCTGCCTACATCATCAGGTACTAAACCCTGACTCTTACCTACACTGCTGCCTACATCATCAGGTACTAAACCCTGACTCTTACCTACACTGCTGCCTACATCATCAGGTACTAAACCCTGACTCTTACCTACACTGCTGCCTACATCATCAGGTACTAAACCCTGACTCTTACCTACACTGCTGCCTACATCATCAGGTACTAAACCCTGACTCTTACCTACACTGCTGCCTACATCATCAGGTACTAAACCCTGACTCTTACCTACACTGCTGCCTACATCATCAGGTACTAAACCCTGACTCTTACCTACACTGCTGCCTACATTATCAGGTACTAACCTCCTATTAGCATGAGCATTTTAGTTCCCCTAGCTGACATGGAGGAGGAATGGATTGTTGCTTTTGAAGGCTTTCGTGTCTTGTACAAAACATTCCATATCCACGGAAGCTCATTAAAACAAGTATGCATTGCGGAAGATTGCGGAGATTGTTGGGAAGAGTGGTGAGGTTTAATCAAGTGAATGGCAAATGTATGCATGGACATTGTGGTCAGAATCAGAATCAGAAAGGGATTTATTGGCCATGAAAGTTTGCACAGACAAGGAATTTGCTTTGGCAGGAAGGTGCATACAATAAACATATAGTCACCTTAAATTTAAATATGTGGACTATCTATACTAAATATCTATACTATATAACTATACTATCTATACTAAAGTGGAATTATAATTAAAATAAAATATACAATAAAATATAAGTTGCCTAATTTACAATATAAAAATACAAAAAATACAAATATGACAAAAAATACAAATGTACAAGATGCAGTAATGTAGTGCAGAATATTAGAGTCATTAAAGTAAAGTCATTAAGTCAGTGTGAACCCTTGGCCTTGTTGAAGAGGCCAACAGCAGAAGGGAAGAAACTGTTTTTGTGGCGAGAAGTGTTGGTCCTGATGGACCGCAGCCTTCTGCCGGAGGGGAGTGACTGAAACAGGGAGTGTCCAGGGTGGGAGGAGTCGGCCACAATCTTCCTCGCTCGCCTCAGGGTCCTCGAGGTGTGCAGGTCCTCGAGGGTAGGCAGATTGCAGCCAATCACCTTCTCCGCAGTGCGGATGATACGCTGCAGTCTGCTCTTGTCCTTGGCAGTGGCAGCAGCGTACCAGATGGTGATGGAGGAGGTGAGGATGGACTCAATGATGGCTGTGTAGAAGTGCACCACCATTGTCTTTGGCAGGTTGAATTTCTTCAGCTGCCGAAGGAAGTACATCCTCTGTTGTGCTTTCTTGGTGAGGGAGCTGATGTTCAGTTCCCACTTGAGGTCCTGGGAGAGGATAGTGCCCAGGAAGCGGAAGGACTCCACAGTGTTGACTGGGGAGTCACCCAGGGTGATGGGGGTGAGTGGGGCTGTATTCTTCCTGAAGTCCACAACCATCTCCACTGTCTTAAGAGCATTGAGCTCTAGGTTGTTCTGGCTGCACCAGGTCACCTGGTTGGCCGCTTCCCACCTATAATCAGACTCGTCTCCACCAGAGATGAGCCCAATAAGGGTGGTGTCGTCCGCAAACTTCAGGAGTTTGACGGATGGATGACTGGAGGTGCAACTATTCGTGTACAGGGAGAAGAGCAGAGGAGAAAGGACACAGCCCTGAGGACATCCGGTGGGACTCCGGTGCTGATGGACCGGGAGTCAGAGACTTGTGTTCCCAGCTTAACGCACTGCTTCCTGTCAGACAGAAAGTCTGTGATCCACCAGCAGGTGGAATCAGGCACGTTCAGCTGGGAGAGCTTGTCCTGAAGCAGGGCGGGGGTGTTGAAGGCAGAGCTGAAGTCCACAAACAGGATCCTCGCGTAGGATGCTGGGGAGTCCAGGTGATGTAGGGTGAAGTGGAGGGCCATGTTAACTGCATCGTCCACAGACCTGTTGGCTCTGTAGGCAAACTGCATGGGGTCCAGAAGAGGGTCTGTGATTGATTTGAGGTGTGCCAGCACCAGGCGCTCAAAAGACTTCATTACCACAGAGGTCAGGGCGACGGGTCTGTAGTCATTATGTCCAGTTGGCCTGGGCTTTTTGGGTACAGGGATGATGGTGGAGGCCTTGAGACAGGCTGGCACATGGCATGTCTCCAGGGAGGTGTTAAAGATGTAGGTGAACACCGGTCCATGGTGAAACACCTGTATTTGAAGCAAGATCACACTATTTAAAGAAAAGTAAATTCCCTCAAGAACATATTTTTCAGTGGGAAAGCACCTGATTTGTGGGTTCACTTTGAGAAAAGACATGCAACTCCACAATGAATACAGAACAGATAAACATATACATAAATACCCTACAGCCAGGTGATAGAACAAGGAGTTGTAGGATAATAATTCATGATCCAAGATCTATTGACAAGGTTTGCATCTTTGTGTAAATAAAGACATTTAAGGGTGATAACTGGTTAGAAAGAAAATGACAATATATACTGTTCTAGGCTTAAAAGAAAAGCGGCGTAGACTAACCTAGTCACTGTCTGTTTAACATGCCTCCCTTTAAAAAAAGTACCATAGGTACAATTTCTTCAGTAAAAAAATAATGTTTCGGCCCCTATAAACATGTTGTGTAAACTAATGAGACCTTTTTGAGAGTTGGTAAGCAACACAGTTGGCTCAGTACCAATGGAAATTTCGACTTTCCAGCCAATTATGTTCAAAATATCATGTTCCTACTCGAGAAACTTTCTCGTGCCCACAAGAAAGTATCTTCTCAGACACAGATACTTGTAGGCGAGGTGGAGGCTCGAAAACCACATTATTTGGTGGCCGGTGGATCACCAATAAAAACTGCGAGTTACAGCAAATTACTGCTGCCATCAACTGTGCCAGTGATACCAAGTCAAGATACAATTTGAAAACAAAAGCGTTTTGTTATGAACAGTATTAAAGTTGGGACTGATAACGAGGACGTTTTGGCTAGCGATTGCGCCGGAGCTTATAACTGTATTTCCAGTTTTTGACATATGATGATGCTGGATTTAATCTTCATGATAATGATGATATGGAGTAAAAAAAAACGTGTGTGATGAAAACGAAACATATAAATATTATTAGTAATCGTTCTTCCCACATTTACTTTCTGCAGTCTGACTACAGTACGGTCATCTGTGTCGCCAATTCCCACTGTCTCTAAAATGTGCATAAGCGTGGAGGGCCGCACATTTTCCCGTCAATTTGTTTGTTATAAATCACAACCTTTGCGTGGGAAGTGGTGTATGCACATTTTCAGCCCCATTTTGTGCGTACACCACGTTTATATATGAGACCCCTGGTCAAGACGGGTGTATCACCTTGAGCCAAAACAGACGACACAACTTCAAAATTCGTTTTTAATGTCTTTCTAGATAATATAGTGGTGACACAAGCAAACGTGCCCTTATAAGTAATTTCCACGCATGAAAACAGCAGATCTAATGCATGCTTCTGTATCTCGTGCGCACGAGAAAGTATCTCGTGTGCACAAGAAAGTATCTTGTGCGCACGAGAAAGTATCTTGTGAGCACGAGAAATATATGTATTTTATGATAGAACCTTGTGCAACTTACAGTTTGAGGTTATTTGGCCATATCTAACCATAGTAATCCCATCCCTACTGGGTCACACAAGTGTTGTCTAGCTACAGAGCTTAAACTCAAAGGTCAGTTGTTCTCCTCATGTTTTTTTAAATAATTTTTTGGTTGGTTTGAGGTTTACTTAGATGTTCTGTCAATATTTGAATGGTTGCTGTGACACATTTTGTTTGTTTGTGCTTCTGTGTGTGACCAGTTACCATTGTCCTTAAACTTCTGTCACTACTTACATGTATGTCATAGCCGATTGAAGTCTCTTTGGAAAGACTGATGTCTTTGTGTGCTCCTACATGTTTTCATTTAGGAGCACATGTACTCCTTGATGAAAACATTAGCGTAGAGCCCTGGTCTGTCAATCTCCATATTTGAGACCTGCCTCTGGTCACTGTGTGTGTGTGTTAAAGGGGCTGAGGGATGGAATGATAGATTGAGGGCTCGGAAAGATACATGAAAAGAAGGGATAATAGAATTGGAAAAAGACAGGGTAGATAAAGGACAGGTTGAAGATGAGGAGTACAAAGGGAAGAAAATGAATAATCAGAGGGATACAGTAAAAATAGGCAACAGAAGAAAGAATCGCAAGAAGATGAAGAGATGGGGGGATGAAAAAACGTATACTGTATATCTGGCCATGCCAATTTAAGGAGAAAGGTCATAAGGGGGTGGGGTCCATCGCAAAACGTCTGTGGAAGACAAATGTGCTCTTACCACCTAGTGGGGCCGCCCATCATTTTTCAAGCCCGCCCCCCACCCCGCCTCACCCCTGCTGACAGCTGAAGGAGACCCAGGGAGGGAAGCCCAATCCTGGGCCAGCTGGATGTGCCTCCCCCTGGCTGGGTCTCTGCTGGGGACCCCTGACACAGAGCATCACCCTGTAATTACCACTGCCTAGGGGGCAAGGAGGCTGAGAGATCCATTAACATTCATTAGCATGAATGATTGAAGGAATACACACACTGTGACACACATAGTACACATCACCAAACGGTGTATTGATTTTAAGCAAGTATTTGAAATATACAGGTCAAAAATGTCCACTATTTTAAACACAACTGCATTCTTCATAAAAAGGTTTAAATATTACAATTTGTATTTACAGGTCATGCTAACTGAGGTGAGCTGTTGGAGGAATAGCTGAAAGCAGCTAGGAGTCTGTCTACACAGGCCTGTGCTGTCTGGTGACCTCCTACTGACATTCTGCCATGTGTGCACTGACATTTTGATGAAAAGCACCCTGTTCAATCTTCCCACATCATCCAAACGTAGTATTCATGTCACAGAGTATTATATAGTTAAGATCAGCCCTGTTGGTTGTGTGACTTCATGTAGACACTTTCAAGTTAGGGTCGGGGTTCGATAAAGTCTCTACCGACCTACAATAAACATTTTTATTAGACAATTACACACTGGCATGCAGAAGTGTTGATACCTCTATAACTTGAAGGATATACAGTTACATATGTACTGTGTTCTGTTTGACATCCACCTTTACAGGGCAGACATGGATCTCATCTTAAATAACAGAGTGAACTGATAAGATGGAAGAACTTCTTTTTTTAAATTAGTCTGGTAGCTACAGTAGGGTCAGATGTGGTAATATTAATGTACACTGTAGGTTTAAATTACAGTATTCAGTTCAATTAATAAAAGTCATATTTACCAGCAAAGAACAGCCTGTAATGTAATATCATAGATATATCTTGTAAATTTGGTACAGGAAAATTACAATTATTTTACAAACAATAAAAAAAAATGTTTATCAGGATTACGCTCACGCGTAATCCTTCTCCACTTGTGGTGTTCCATCAGCGTAGGAAACAGAATCTCAGAAGACAGTTCCGTTAAGTGTATTTCAACGCGCACACTTTTGTTCTGTCCGTGTTCTGAAACATAAGTGCTGACTTTTTTCTCTCACAATATGACCCAGCATGAATTAATTTACGTGTTTACTTTATCTCTAAAGAACATATTAATTTAAATAAACAAGTTGAGAAATCATGTCACTTTAACTGTTTTCAAAAGCCATTGGTTAATTGACATAAGATGAGGCCTAAACTAAGCAGTGCAATTATGGCATATCCATTTTTCAACAAGCCCTGTGCCTCAAGGGTCTTCAGACACAGAAGTAATCCACTGTGCTTCCCTGACAGTACCTGTGGAAGAGGTATAGGGTCCAACAGGTCCAAATAGTTGTTCTATGCCAAGCAAAAACCTACGAAAAACCGTTGGGCAACTCTTAAGGATGGCAATAAACATAATAGTAGCCTACCCTCCTTAGTAGAAAGTAATAGAAGGGAGGGCTTGTAGACTGCAGTCTATGTAGGTAGGCCTAGACTATGTAGTCTGCAGGAACCACAAATAAGGAAGCAAACTCACTGAAGCCAAGCCTTGACCACTGTTCAGTTGTCTACATCTTTGTGTGTCTTTGCATGTGGGACATTCTTGTACAGGGTTGATGACTCAGAAAGGTTTTGCAAAGGCAACTGTATGCGGAACCTGAACATTTTCATCAGTTTTACAGGTAATCTTTAAACACAAAGAATCAAGGAGACATTTTTTTCAATCGCAGGTATGTGACAGTCAGTGTTTAAAGTAGCCTATAGGTTGACAAGCCTCTATATTACTTATCCTCTCCTTCAGGCTTCCCCAATGTAATAGGTGCAGGATGCCCCTTCAAGCAAATAATGATAATGTTCCCTCTAGATTTATTTTTATAACATGTCTTCTAGTTTGCCGTTCTAGTGGAGAAAACATGATGCAGTATAAGGTGCCCTAAAGATGGTCTAAACTTGACTGTTCCTGTGCCCTTCCTTCCAATAGAAAAGGGTGCTGTTATGAAATGCCCTTTATGTTGCCCCTTCATGGGAAGCTGACAGAGTCACCATCCGATGCATCCTCAATAATAGGGGCGGATTAAGAACACTTCCAGACTGTGTGCTTTGGATTGCCCTCTGTGACATGCTTGCGTGTGTAAAAAGGGCTATACAAATGCATTTGGATTTGATTGGAACCGTACTTGTCACCGTACTTGGGAAATTAAAGATAACGTGAAACAAGGTCGCTGGAACAGAAAAAAACGTGGATTAATAAACAGCCTATATAGTGGATAGATTTCAGACCCAGCCACAGGCTAATACTATGTAGTCAGCGCAATAATTTAGAACTAGGAACAGACGGTTTTACTGAAACCTACTGTTGTCACTAATACCAAGTCTGTACTCAAACCCACCAAAAAATGGTACAATACCAACCAGTAGCGGCTGGTGATGGGGCGCAGTTGGGCGGCGCGGTTAAAATAGCACCCCACAATGAGAAGAAAATCATTTGAGTAGAATTAGAAGTGTACATTACTCACTGAACAACCAGGCATACAGGCTTGAGGAGAAGCTACGGGTGGTACGTCCCCTCCTCGTTTGCTAGCTATGTTGCTCTCGTAGATACGTGAGATTTATATGGGATGTGAGGGAATGATAAAGGTCTCTGATTCAACGAATAGTCCAGTAAGAAACAATGTCATTGGTCAGGGCGCAAACTAGTGCGCCCCGGGATCGCCCCTTTCAGCCGCAAATGAGAAGCTGTCCTTCTCAAATGTATGATAAAAGTATGAGAGCTCCCATTCACTTCCAGGCTTATCTCAGTGATAACGAATGGCAATATATTATATTTGGTCACATTTAAGTGGTTGTTGACAGGGACTTACGGTCTCCCACACACATTTAACGCGTTAACACAGTACATTTATTATTTAAATAGTTTGGTATATCATATTTTTTTACGTATTATGAAAAATTCTAGGAGGGGCAGTGCCCTTGCGCCTCTATGGACGCACCGCCACTTACAGAGTCGGACACTAACAAGCACAGTGTTTCCAAAAAAATCACACCAGAAGTCGCTAGTGGCTCTTCATAAAATCGCAAAAAAACGCTGGATTCTATTTTATGTTTCCAGGGAAGGTGAAAAGTCACAACATTTTGCCACGTAGTTAAACAATAAAACACTGATCAAGCAGCTAATGCTGCAGAGGCTCCACTAAAAGTTGTCAACAAGAAGAGTGGAATAGCCACATATGAAAAATAGCTTCAGTGTGAGAACATCGTCAATCACCAGAAAACAATTAGCAAACATCACCATTCAGAGCTCAAGATCAGAGATCACACTGATCTCAAGATCAGAGATCACATGGTTATCCACGCAGAACCTGCGGTTACGCCTGCCCTGCCGTAAATTAGCACCCCGGTATATAGGGCCTTTTAAGGTCCTGAGGAGGGTGACTGAGGTAACGAACTCCCTCCATCTTCGTCTTTGTTTTACTTGGTTGTCGGTTATTATACGTTACATGTTCCTGACGTATGTAGAGTCAGTGGTTTTCTTTGTTATTTGGATTCATGCCTAAACTCACTCCTCAGGTATCTAATGGGCCACCCGCGTCAAAAAGCTAGCTTTTATTTGGCGTAGTTGGTAGTGGTGGCGCTTGGGAAGCCAGAGGTGGCGAGTTCGAACCCAGTGCGGGACGGTAGTACCAGGTACCTCTGACAGAGCTTGCAAGACCACGTCCGTTGCATACCCGTTACAGTTGGTTATATAAAAGCACCATCGAATCTGCACTTGCCTCCTCATTCCTGCAAATACCGTAACAGTGTGGTCCTGGTGTTTGAGTCTCAGGTTTCAGAAATTGTGTGAAAAGTAAGGAATTTGTGTGTAAGCATTTGAAAAAAACTGTACATGTATAGCCTACACAGACGGTTGTTGTGCTAACTGTGTCAAGCATTTACGAAAATGTTAAAAATATTGAAAAACTGGTTATAGTGATTGTAAAATACTGTAACATCCAATTCTGAACCGTTGTCAACCTCGGGCTGAGGTAAATTTATGTTCTCATTTTCACTAACTAAATTAGAATTACGAGATTGCTTTCTTGGCAGAAGGAACCGCTTCATCTTTTCTTTATAAAATTATATTACATTATGAATAAAGGGGGGGCGGAGTAGCTACAATTCACCTGACTTGACACGTCAGACGTCTCATATAAGTTGATGACAATCAAAATCGAAATAACGACTTAATATCTTGACTCGAAATAACAAGATACGTTTTATTTTTCACCATGCGGTTCAGGGCTTCCATAGAATACAGCCTGAATATAATTGCTTCAATAAATTATTTGTGGGGTGCTATTGGGGGTGCTAAAGCACCTGCTAGCCCCTCCCTAGCGCCGCCCATGAATACACTCTGTATAGTACTGAAATGTGAATTGCATAACCTTACCTGGATGTATAGTGTTTTCATAGAATAGGCCTACACATTGCATTAGTTCTTTGATGGAAGGAACTTTATATAGTTGTTTCATTCAGCCTGTGTTCATCTAGAGTCCGAGAAATGGATGTTATGCTAATGGCTGCAATGTTCCCAAAGACAAAATTGTCCTCTACAACTCTGGACTGAATGTCCTTCAGTTTTATTTCATTGTCAGCAATCACCATGTCGACAATAGCAAGTTCCTGTTCTTCATGTAGTAGTTGTCCTCTGCCCCCTGAGGGAGGTAGATGTTGACTCCTTAGAGAGACAAAATACAGTATTAGAGACCAGAGGCATACAGTCACTGTAATACATGGTAAACCTACAGTATTTACACTTAGCAGTAGGAGAAGCCCTTATACAATATCCTACCTGTTGGTTTCTTGAAAAATCCGGATGCCACTGTGTCCTGGCTGAGATTTGGCTGTACCCGTTCACCAGCCTCTCTGTATGATGGTGGTTTATGCAGCCCGTGGTTTATTACTGCTATGATCGTAGCTCTTACTTGAACTGCAAAGATAAAATTATTTACTTTTTGTAATTCTTTGTTTGTGTTTTTAGTTCAGTGTGTTGTGAGTGACAATGTATGCTTTCTGAGAGAGAACTGCTGCCAGTGTTATGGTCAAACAAGCTTCTTTTGAGACATGTGTTTTGGTGGTTTGAGTGAGTTTTGGAGGAGAGTAACTTATGGCCCACCTGCATGTTGCTAATGCAGACTGTGAAGAGTTTTGAAAATGTGACTTCAGTTTCGACCAATGCCTGTAAGCAATGGAAAAAAACGGTAAAGTAAGATAGCAAGTTTGCATTAGGTCGCTAGCTGTGTTATTGTGTCATTTAAAGATAAGCACATAACAATTATATAATGAGAAAGTAGAGATAGCCAAATAGTGTAAAATAACATTACACCGTGGGTTGGTTTTGTCCAGTCCTATACAGTTTTTTGAGTCACCAGCTGCCACTTGCGTGTGTGTGTGTGTGTGTGGTTAGCAGTTGAAGGAAGTGTGTTGGTGGAGGGTTAAAGGTTGTATCAATAATGAATCAGTGACTCGAGGCTGAGCTCTCCTGGTAAGTAAAAATCATAATCACGCCCCCACACCCCTGCCAGCGTGATGCAGATGCTACAAACATACTTCTCCCCCACGCCAACGTACAGACGGCTGGAAGTACATTCTACCTTTGTAACTGGTGTCTACACACACTAGCAAAAACTTCATATGAAAACATTAAAATATGTTCTTACACCACTGAGGATGACAGCTTTTATTCACACACATTCACATGTCTTGTCCCCGTCAGATATTTCGAAAATATTTGTCAAAATTGTCTGATTTGTCCATGTTGCAGCTAGACACTTGGCTGCAGAACTGA
Source organism: Mallotus villosus (assembly GCA_903064625.1). Classification (NCBI taxonomy): domain Eukaryota; kingdom Metazoa; phylum Chordata; class Actinopteri; order Osmeriformes; family Salangidae; genus Mallotus; species Mallotus villosus. Next base: position 17,729 of record CAEFZP010001198.1, on the reverse strand, counting down.
AAAACATTGCAATTATACAATACAAGTGGTCTTGGCCACGCCCTGTGTTCCCTGCCTCCCTGGTGATCCCTGTCAGTCTCCCTGAGTGTGTGTCGGGGGGTGTGTGTCTCTTTCCCAGATCCCCCTGGTTCTCAGCTCCACCAACACACCTGCTCCTCATTGCCATCAGCTCACCTGCCTTCCATACATTCAACAGCTGTCACTCCTAGGCCTCTCACAGTATAGTGTGTACTGCGTGTATTTACAGGCTTCCAGGTAGTTGCCAGTTTCTCTCCTGCCTGTCTCTCAGGTGTTGTCTTCTCTGCCTCATGATCGTCATGCCAAAGTGCCTGCCATCTTCCACCGCTACAGTGTGTGTTTATTCAATGCCACCCTGCTTCACCTCACCTTCCTCTCCGTGTGCAACCATCCTCATCTCGTCAACCTGCAATCATCCTGCAATAAATCTTCTTTAATCAGTGTATCTCCTGCATTTAGGTCCACCTGAGTGCAAACATTTTCACACATTCTCTCTCTTTCTCTCTCTCTGTGTTGCATGCTGGGAGTGAGCGTCTGGAGGGTGGCTGTGAGCATGGCTGGATACACTGCATGATCTGCTTCCTGCCTAGCAAACACGCTGCTAGAGCAGGGGATTGTGCTGAATGACACCCAAACGTCAGCAAGTGTTGCCCCACACAAACATGGCTAAGAGGGTCACATTTACATTTAGTCATTTAGCAGACGCGCTTATCCAGAGCAACTTACAGTAAGTACAGGGACATTTCCCCAAGGCAAGAATGGTGAAATGCCTTGCCCAAGGACACAACGTCATTTCACACGACCTGGAATCGAAACCAGCAACCTTCTGATTACTAGCCTGATTCCCTAACCGCTCAGCCACCTGACTCCCCTCCCCGGTCACTGTTTCCAATATGCCTCCCTTTCTTAGAGACGCAGTTTTTGAACGAAAGCTATCCCGACATGGTCAGCTAATCTCGGTGATCCAGTGGTGATTTCTGCAAGGGAAGCTCAGCTTCCCCTAAAATGTATGGTCAAATATTTTCTATTGTGTTAACATTTTAAACACGTTCATCTCGAAAACGAGTTTGTTCAGAATCAGCTACATATAGTAGCAGGTCGACTGACTGATTTCCATCTCATACATTCCCGTAGCGTCACAGTGCATTTCCCTGTTGAAGCCCAGCTTCTATGGCAAACTGTTCTTCGAACAGTTTTCTTCAGTGCTTCGGAACTATACGATCATTGGATAAATGCTGCGATTATGTCCCGCCCACGGACGCTCAGCTTCTCTGGGGGTGAATGGAGGCGTGGGCTGGCCTGGACGCTGGCCTTCTGCGTAATGATTGGAGGGTCTGTCGAAAGACTGCATCTCCTTTTGATTGACAACGATTTTGTGCTATAAAAAGTCGCCGAAGCTATTCAAGCTCAGTCTCATCGCAGATTTTGCAACTGTAGTTGAAAGACAAATTGCTGCAACCTATTTCTTGGTATTTGCTTGGAGAAATTGCTTGCCAATTTTCATCATACATTTCATGCAATTATACATCCATTTCATACAATTATACATATCCTTGTTTCAGTTTAACCTAATTCCCACATTTCCTTCGAGTCTAATATTTTTGTGTTGGATCGTTCGTTCATTCATTCATATATTCATACAGTAGGCTAGGCTAGTGTTGTAGGGGTGAACTAGCAAAATCTATTGAACAATGTTATGATGTAGGCCGAAAATGAGCTTCCCCTATTTGAAAGGCCAGCAGTCCCCACGGAAATTATCCATGGGTGGAAAGTCAGCATTAATGAGACACACTGTATCGCATAGAAGACAAGTTAACATCATACAAAACTACGAAGAGGTAAACATTACCTTCAGATTTAAGACGGATAGGCTTTGATTATGTGATTTTTGCTACCACTGAAAAGATTAAATGTTTTGGCTGTGGGAAGGAGGGACATCTAGTGCTTTTGTGCCCAGTGCAGGGGTGCAAAGACCAACAGTTTGACGGCACAGCTCAGATGGATGAAGGCCCTAGTGATGCCCCGCAGACGGGAAATAAAGCCCCCAGAGTGGAAGGGGGTAGTGTTGAGACTGACGTGAACGGTGGAAGGGAGGAGGTGGGTCAAGAGTACGCAAGTGTCAGTAGGCCAGAGTTGGAGAGCGAAGAGGGTGATAATGAGATGGGTAAGGAAACGGCTGAGGCCGTGGCAGAGTCTTTACTATCACATGGGTAAGCACCAACTCCTGATTTGTTGCATGTAGCACGCTAGCTTGCACATGGTTGTACATGCACGTACGCAAAAACCCACGGCAGGCTGTTTCAGAAGGCTCTGTGGTGGCTGTCCCCAGAGGATCCATGCCTGGAACGAAAGCCTGTACTTCACTGTAGGACCATGCAGATGCACACAGAGATCACTTTGCTAACACACGCATGCACATACATGAACTGGTTTGCAGTGACAGCACCATTAAGAACTGGTTCTGTTCGTCTAACAGTCTTTAACTTCAATAAGCAAAGAGAGGGATGTGAGGGAACATTAAGTACAATAGAATGTAACGTGTTCTACAATATTTTTTACAATGTTCAATATTTTAAAATAAACGTCACTGCAGTAATAGGCTTCAATGTACTGTAATAGATGGATGTAGTTTGTCTGTGTATGTGTGTGTGTTGTGAAGTGTAATTTATAGAGGAACTGGGGCAATCATGACAGCTTGTGACGTGAAATGGAGGTCTTAGCCTGCATGGTGCAGGTCTTGGCATGCAATCCCACACTCTGTGTTATAATCCTATATATGTAAATTTGAAGCGTGTATGCTGTGTATTTTAGTGGGCGTGTGTTTGTGTGTACATGTGTGTGTGTGTGTGTGTTTTATGTTTCTGGCCTTAAGTGCAGTGAACAACCAATATTACTCATGATAAAAACAATCGTGACTGTGTTGTAGATTGTGTTGAGGTGTACAGGCCGTAATTCCTCTGGGATGGTCTGTGGATTGTCTCAGCAACACAATGGGAAGTCACGCTAAGCATGACAGGAATAAAATGAAACACATTCTCATTAGGACCCAACACGCAGTTATCTGGTGGCATGTGAGTGTGCTGGAGCGTTGATAAGTGAGAGGACCCACCACTCCCACACACACGCACACAGACACATTAGCAGATGCCGATTACCATACAAAGGAGCTGAGTTCTTTGCGTTCATTTACTGTGCCAGATGTTCCTCCATAACTCTGGTTCAACGAAAGAGATGCATCCACACTACCAAAGTACAATACAGCATGGAGCGTAGGGCAAAGAGTAGAGTGGAGCATGAGCAGAGAGTAGAAAAGAGTAGAATAGAGTACGTTGAGGTCCATTTGTATTAAATCAGTTACAACTGTTGCTTATGTCTCCCTAAAGGGTCCAAATGTATCCATAAAGTACTAATATGTATATTTTCTAGGGTAGGGGAGAGCGGGGTATTTTGTCACTCTTTTCACACTGTCAACATTTACTGAGCACCATACATCACAATGGTATAAATGTCATACCAAATGTAAGAAGGAAGTATTGGGCACATATGTTGTATTCATTACATTTTCATATCTTATCTCATTCAGAGTTGTAGACTGTTGAATAGAGAATGTGCACTTGTGACAATTTGCCCCATCGGCAGGTAAATTGTCACACTACTATATTATTTATGAGAACACAACTACTTAATTATGAATATTGATAGAATTTTTTCAATTTAAACTAGAACTGGAAATATAAATAATCATGTCTAGAGAATTTGAAAAAACAATTATTTCAATCTAAACCATACACATTTCAATCAAAACACATTAAGTGGCAACATCCATTGTGGCGTCACCACAATATAACTTGTCACAAAAAAAAGTTGTTTGGACCCCCCCACATTTGCAATCAAAATATTAGTGCATGACTGGTCTACTAGTCCAGCGTTCTTTGCATCGCTTCACAATCAAATCCGTTCCACTTTATCAGTAGGGGGAATACCCATAGCAATAGAAATCCATTCTGCGCTTTCTTGGTTTCCTACAGAAAAATAGCCTCATCACGCTCGCAGATCCAACTCCCATACTCTTTGATCGAAGCGTCGCGCTAGCAGCTAGCACTTCAGACATCGACTGTTCCACAGACGAGATGGACCTAAGCCGTATTCACATTTCTTTATTTTTTGGTGCTTTCGGTGCTTTTTTACATGCAACCCTAGGGGAAAAGGAAAAAGGCGGCCGCCTTTAAAAAACTTTTATAAAAGTGTAGCGTCCGTTTTTGAGTTACATTTTCTTAATTTTCGTACATTTCTTTTTCTTAAAAGCGCTAGGTGACGTCAAGCGGCAACCCCAATCTTATCTGCTTTCGGCCCCGTAACCAGCACAGGCCTTGGCCAAGGCCGTTGACTTACATTTTGACACATGATAACGCTCACCTCACCAGTGGCCAGTTCACACACACTGTCACAAACAAGCAACAACCGTGTCCCAAAGCAACGATTGCGTGAGTTTTGGCGCGTTCACAGTAGCCTATTATTGGCCGGCGAGGCTGTGATTGGAATACGGGACTGGAGCTGTCTCGACCGGACTCATCAAAATCACCCATAACCCCGATTCACGGCCACGTCTCTGTTGACCCACTGAATAGGTTGGCACACACAGAGTGAGAGGCTTCAGGACGTACCTTGCACAAGCCACAGCACCCACAACGCTGCCTCACACTAACAGAGCTAACAGCATGGAAGACCTACCTGGCTAAGGACCCCAGGTATCTGTATTTATGCCCGTCTATCACTGCCCATTCCCCGCCCCTAATAATGACGTCACCGACGCAGAGAGAGTGAGAAAGGAAAGAAAACCTCAAAACAGACAGGGTGCCCTCAAGCAACGAGTTCCACAGACTACAAGTATTTATATATCTATATATATATATATTGTGCAGCTCCCCCCCTCAGCACCTGCACTATAAATTCTCTTGTGCCGCCCCTGTGTATTTTGCAGTAAACTACTCTATAAACCTGGAATACAGTAGGACATATAGTATGTATACAGCAGACTGTCTGATTACTTTCAGAGAGTAATGGAGTTGGCGGCCAATGAGGTCCCACATGACATGATCTTCGTTGACGAGGCTGGCTTCAACTTAGCCAAAAGACGTAGGCGCGGAAGAAACATAATTGGCAAAAGGGCCACAGTTACCGTGCCGGGCCACAGAGGAGCCAACATCACCATGTGCGCCGCTATCTCCAACAACAGTGCACTCCTGAATAAAGCCTGGTTTGACGCCCATCTGAGGATGATGTCCCTTTTCCTTGCCCCTTACTCCCCTTTCCTCAAGCCCATTGAGGAGTTTTTCTCGGCCTGGAGATGGAAGCTTTTTGACCATCGTCCACAGCACCAAATGTCCCTCCTGGATGCAATGGATGCTGCATGCCAAGACATCACAGCTGAACACTGCCACGGGTGGATAAGCCATAAAATATTTTTCACAAGATGCCAGAGAAGATATCAGGTGTGATGTGGATGAGAGCATGTGGCCGAATGCAGAAGACCGGGCAGATTAGATTACGTAGTAGTCGCCAAATTTCCTGGGTCTGTCCATGACAGCTTCATTTTCCGTCATAGTGCTCTCTACCAAAGACTGAGCAACTGGGCTTCTGGAGAGGCATGGCTACTTGGTAAGCATTGTTTGGTGGATGTTTTACAGTGAACCTTAATTTCCCTTGGGAAAATAGTTTGTCTAGCCATATCTATATAGCGATATTATCCGACAGCTCATGCATTCATACCAGGTCATTATTTGATTAGAATGTGCTAGATCTGTAATGTTCTATATTTTGCTGTAGGTGATGGTGGGTATCCCCAACAGCCATTGTTAATGACTCCAGTTAACCCCACAACTGCAGCGCAAAAAAACTACAATCGCACACACATACACCGCGTTCCACATTATTATGCAAATCGGATTTAAGGGTCATAAACATTCATTTTTTAGTTTTTGAATTAAACTCATGGATGGTATTGTGTCTCAGGGCTATTTGGATGATTGAAATCAATCTCAGACACCTGTGATAATTAGTTTGCCAGGTGAGCCCATTAAAAGGAAAACTACTTAAGCTACATGTTTCAGGCAAAATGGGGAAGAAAAAGGATCTCTCTGCTGCTGAAAAGCAGCAAATAGTGCAATACCTTGGTCAAGGTATCACAACATTGGATATTTCCAGAAGAATTGCTCGTGATCATCGGACGGTGAAGAAATTTGTCACTGATTTACAGCACAAGCGGGTTCGTTCAGACAAAGGCAAAATAAGGAAGATTTCTGCCAAACAAATGCGTAGGGTTAAGAGAGCAGCCACTAAAATGCCATTGAATAGCAGCAAACAGGTGTTTGAAGCCGCTGGTGCCTCTGGAGTCCCGCGAACTTCAAGATGTAGGATGCTCAAGAGGTTTGCAAGTGTCCGTAAACCTGTTATCCGCAAAGTACGTAGAGTTTCTGACTGACCACTTTCTTCCGTGGTACAAAAAGAAGAACCGTGCCTTCCGAAGCAAAATCGTATTCATGCATGACAATGCACCATCTCATGCTGCAAAGAATACCTCTGGGGCATTGGCTGCTATGGGCATAAAAGGAGAGAAACTCATGGTGTGGCCCCCATCTTCCCCTGACCTTAACCCTATTGAGAACTTTTGGAGCATCGTCAAGCAAAATATATATGTGGGTGGAAGGCAGTTCACATCCAAGCAGGTGCTCTGGGAGGCTATTATGGCATCCTGCAAAGACATTAAATCAGAAACTATCAAAAAACTCACAAGTTCAATGGATGCAAGAATTGTGAAGGTGATATCAAAGAAGGTTAACATGTAACTTGACCTGTTAAGATGTTTTTTAATAAAACTTTTTTTGATTTCAGTAAATATGACCTCTTAATGCTGCAAATTCAACAAATGACAATTTTTAGTTATTTACAATCTATACATCTTGAAACTCTGAAACTCAGAAACTCTGCATAATAAATTGGAACACTGCATTTTGAGTTTTTTATTTTTGAAAAAAATACTGTTTTCATTGGGAGGTTTGTTCAATAAAATTTGAATTATACTCTAACAGTTGATGACTTGAAAATTATACTGACTGGCTGTGCATTACTATTTAGGAAAATCTGAGCAAAGTGTAATTTGCATAATAATGTGGAACGCGGTGTACAGACGAGGGGGGGGTGACTGAGCGCACTGTTGGTGTTTTGAAAAGCCGGCTGCTGCTTAGACAGAACAGGTGCAGCGCTGCCATACACACCGGAGAAGGTGTGCAAAATGGTGGTGGCTTGTTGCATAGTGCACAACATAGCCATCTGCCATGGTATGCCCCTGGAGGGCATGGACCCACCAGAAGACATCACGCCACCAGAGGACATTGCTTTAGCCCCCCGACAATATGACATGGCGAAGTGAGACGTCTACAACAATAAATTATTGGTAGATACTTCAGTTAATCTAGCTAGAAATTGATTGAAAATAAAAATGTAGAAAATAAATCAAGGTTGGCAGTTCGATCCCGACTCCTGCCAGGCCATGTGCCGAAGTATCCTTGAGCAAGACTCTGAACCCCAAATTGTTCCCGATAGGCAGAGTGGCGCCTTGCATGGCTGCTCGCCACCGTCGGTATGTGTGAGTGTGAGTGTGAGTATGAATGGGTGAATGAGAGGCAAAATTGTAAAGCGCTGTGGGTGCCACTAAGTAGGGTTGCAAAGGGGCGGAAAGTTTCCGGTAAATTTCCGGAAAGTTTCCGGAAAGTTTCCACGGGAATTTTGGCTCGGGAATTTGGGGAATTTTGAAAACAAAAATCAGCCAACGTTTTTTTGCAAAAGCATATAACGGGGAACTTAAATGTAGTTGAGAACAAGTCTATGCACGCCTAGCTCAGCTGGACCCTGAATGCAGCTGGTTGGAAACATTGTCTGCCAGAAACATAAACGTAAACATAAAACGTTCTGTTGTTTTTGAACGTCTTTGTCATCAGTGTTGTCTGAACGTTTCAACCCTATGCCTGGCAAGTGTGAGAGCGCCGAATTGCGTAGAGGCCGAGAGCGGTATTGCAAACAGATAGAGATTTCAATTATAGCTTGCAACATATTGAAATACATTTTTGGAGCTGTGAACTTAGTTAAACATTTTGAATTATGAACTATGAACTGAACTAGTTCATTTTAAAATGTGTGAACTATGAACTGAACTAGTTCATGTAGAAAGTGAATTTTCCCAACCCTGTTTGTCATTACCTAGCCTATTGATTACTTGGTAAACTCAAGCCATGTTCATTTTAATACCAAGTTTATTTGGTACCAAAATGTCCAAAAGTCAAAAATTACATTTTTAAAAGTTGTATTATAAATGTTTGCATGCATGTCTGCTTATGACAAGGTAAATACAGTTAAATTACCCCTATATTTCCAGTTTATTCCTGTTAATTCCTGTTAATTCCCGTTTATTCCCGTTAATTCCCGTAAATTCCCGTAAATTCCCGTGGAAAGTTTCCAACTTTGAATATTCCCGGAATTTTGCAACCCTACCACTAAGGTATAAAAAACGCACCATATATAAATGCAGTCCAAGTGGAACAATTGCTTTTTGTGTACTTTATTATTTGTTTGCGAATGGTTTAACTGAGACTGTTTGCTCAGTGTTATGCGCACGCCTAGTGGCAGGGTGAGAGAGGAGGTTTAGAGGCCTTTCTCTAGGGTAACTTTTAATATAACGCTTTAGTTGCGCGACGGCCTTGCACCTGGTGGTGATTGGAAGGAGGAGTGATACTGTCTTGATTGGAGACCCGGTCATTAAGGGGAGGGGTTTATTGTTTTTAAACTCCCGGATGGCGGAAGCAAGGGGTAACCATCAGAGTTGTTGTGGCGAACGTCATCTCGCTACCCACCGGTTGCCTCCCTGGTTTCGAATTCTTAGACTGCTACCGATCCGCTGTGTTGTGCACACGCCGTGCTTATCGACCTATGTACCTGAACAACTACCAACCGCGAACGAGCTGGCCGCCGAACCAGACGGCTGCGTGGGCTGTCCCGGAGACGGGGGAGGGAATAGACTTGGCTGGGGCCGGTAAGTGCTATCTCCTTACATTTACCACCTGTCAGGGACCGCCGCTGCTAGCTAGCCTGTGTGATATAGCCGTAGTGTTCCCCTAGACAACGACGACCGTAACACTCAGGCATTTTTATTTTTCTTAAAACACGTGTGGGCGCAGATGTGGCTGGAACAGGTTCAGGTATCGCTGGGGTGCGTGGCGCGGGTCTGGATGCCACAGGTTTAGGTGGCGCAGACGTGGAGGCTGCAGGTTTAGGTGGCGCAGACGTGGAGGCTGCATTTCCCTCATCCACCACCACCTCATCCACCAATAAAATGACACGCCATGATTGACATGAACGATTTGTGGGTTGAGATCCTTTTTTTTTATAGACCTTATCTCCATTGATTACAAAAACCATACATTTAGTCATATAGCAGACGCTCTTATCCAGAGCGACATACAGTAAGTACAGGGACATTCCCCCGAGGAAAGTAGGGTAAAATGCCTTGCCCAAGGACACAACGTAATTTTTGACAGCCAGGAATCGAACATGTAACCTTCTGATAACTAGCCCGATTCCCTTACCGCTCAGCCACCTGACTCCCATAGGCCAAATCATAGGCCCACTAAACACATCTACATTGACTTTTTTTGTAAAAAAAATGACATTTTTGACATTGTTTTGAATAAATAGTCTACGATTAACCAATTAACTTTTAACATGGTTCAGGCAGGAGGACTGAGTAGATTTAGATAACCGATACTTTATTCCACATGATACCGATACATCATTGTAATATTTGATTTTGCGTATGGTTGTGCTCGCAACGGCTCCCTGCCGCACCCAACGGAGACACACACGTTGCGGTCCGCCTTTGCAACCCCAACCCTTTCCCGGTTCAGCTCCCGCTGGGCCGTCCGCTGGCTGCTGTGAGCCAGGTGTCGTCCGAAGATGTGCAGGGTCGCAACGAAATGGTGCTAACCAACCCAGAGCCGACGGTGGTAGAAGTGGCTGTACGACCGGTCCAGGCCAAGGCCACGGATGAGCCCCCAGTCCTGGCCCTGCAGGGGGAAGGTCTGACCCCGGAACAACAGAACCAGCTGACTGCCTTGCTGCGGAAGTGGTCACCAGTGTTTGCAGCCCATGAAGAGGACTTCGCACGGATCAATGCGGTATTGCACCAGATACCAACAGGCAGTGCACCACCCGTACGGGAGCGACATCGTCCAATTCCACCAAAAGTGTACTCCGAGCTGCGTACGCTCCTCCAGAGTATGCTGGAGAGTGGGGTCGTAAGGGAGAGCAGTAGTCCCTGGGCTGCACCAGTCGTGCTGGTACGCAAGAAGGACGGATCTTGGCGCTTCTACGCACTAACCCACAGAGACGCCTATCCCCTGCCCCGGATTGAGGAGTCCCTCACCACCCTGAAGCAGGCAGCATGGTATTCCACCCTGGACCTAGCGAGCGGGTATTGGCAGATCGAAGTGGATCCCCGTGATCAAGAGAAGACCGCATTCACAACACCCTTGGGTCTGTACCAGTTCGAGAGGATGCCCTTTGGCCTATGCAATGCCCCGGCCACCTTTCAGCGTCTAATGCAGCGTTGCCTTGGCAACCAGGTGAACGACTTCTTACTGGTTTACCTGGATGATGTTATTGTGTTCTCACCCTGTTTTGACAGCCATCTGTATCACCTTGAGCGGGTCTTCGAGCGCCTTCAAGAGCATGGACTTAAGCTCCAACCCCATAAGTGCCACCTCTTCCGGCGGGAGGTCGGATACCTGGGCCATGTGGTCAGCGGACGTGGAGTGGCCACCGACCCGGAGAAGACGGCGGCAGTAAAAGAGTGGCCAGTCCCCAGCACGGTGAAGCAAGTGCGGTCCTTTCTGGGATTCGCAGGCTATTACCGGAGGTTTATCCCTGGCTTCTCAAAGATAGCCACCCCTCTCCATCGACTGCTCGAAGGCACGACCGGAGCCAAGTCTGCTGCTGTCCAGTGGACAGGGGACTGTCAGTTGGCCTTTGAACAATTGAAGACTAAACTGTTGGAAGCCCCAATCCTGGCCTACGCAGACTTTAGCCTACCTTTCCAGGTATACGTAGATGCAAGCCTGAGCGGGTTGGGTGCCGTGTTATCTCAGGTCCAAGAGTGAGTGGTTGCCTATGCGAGCCGTAGCCTACATCCAGCTGAGCGCAACGACCAGAACTATAGCTCATTTAAGCTGGAGCTACTGGGCTCAAGTGGGCAATCACCGAGAAGTTCAAGGATTACCTCTGGGGGGCAGAGATCGAAGTATTCACGGACAATAACCCTGGTACACTTGGCAACGGCAAACCTGGGGGCCACAGAACAGCGGTGGGTAGCCCAGCTCGCCAACTACCATTATGTGGTCAAGTACCGGCCAGGGGCCATGAACGGGAATGTAGATGCCTTTTCCCGGCTCCCAGAGGAAGCCAGGGTGACTGCAGTCCAGACTGGGCCAGAAACACTGCTTCCTAGCGGCGAAACCCCATTGGGTGCAACAGAGGCCAGTGAGGCCGTAGCCACTGCCGCTCCATCTGGTCAGTGGAGGGGTGCCCAACAAGCCGATCCTGACCTTCGTCAGCTGTACAATTGGAAGAGGCTGAATACCCTGCCACCCAAGGAAGCGCGGTCTACCGTTACCCGTCTAGTCCAGAGACTGCTCGCCGACTGGGCCCCGATCGAGAGCCAAGATAGAGTCCTGGTGCGACGGACCAAAGAGCCAGGTACTGGGATGGACGTTCACCAAGTCCTGGTTCCAGGTGGCGAAGCCCAAGGGTTATGGACCCAGTACCACCGAGCCTCCGGGCATGCAAGCAGCGAGCGAACCCTGAGCCTTCTACGACGGAGATTCTATTGGCCTGGCATGGTCACCGACAGCAACGCATGGGCCAAGGACTGTGTGGAGTGTGCCATCAGCAAGGCTGGCCCTGAGGTGAGAGCCCCCCTACAGTCCATTCAGTGTACATATCCCTTAGAAATCTCTGGATTGGACTATTTGTCGCTAGGGAGACCAGTGAACACTTACCCCTATATCCTTGTGATCACTGACCTGTTCTCTCGCTATGTGGTAGCTGTACCGACCCGCGACCAGACTGCCCACACTACAGTGAAGGCCCTGTGGGGAGCATTCATCCAGACATTTGGCTGCCCGGAGCGGATTCTGTCCGATCGAGGGGGTGCGTTTGAGTCGGAACTCATGCAGCATTTATGTGCCCTGTATGGCTGTGTCAAGAGCCGGACGACTCCGTACCACCCACAGGGAAACGGAGCGGTGGAAAGGTTCAACCAGACCTTGTTGTCTTTGTTGAGCTCCCTGAATGCTGAGGAACAGTCCCAGTGGCCAACTAAGATGCCTGCATTAGTGCAGGTGTATAACAACACCATTCATAGTTCCACCGGGTTGACTCCTCATTGTGTAATGTTCGGCAGACACGTCAGACTCCCCGTGGACTTGTGTGTGGAGGGCCAGCCGCCCCAAGAGCGAGCCACCCTAGGTGGGTGGGTCTCTTACCATCAGCAGGCCCTGACCACAGCCTATCAACAGGTCCAAGCACGCACCCAACAGAGACAGACCTGGGAACAAACACGCTACAATCGGAGGGCTCGGGCTGCCCCATTGCTGCCAGGGGAGCGAGTCCTCATACGGAACTTCAGGCGCTGGGCCCGGGGGAAGCTTGAGCCCAGGTGGTTCCCGTCACCGTTTGTGATTCTTTCTCAAGTGCAGGCTGGACAACCAGTCTACCGTATCCGGCCTGAAGGGAAGGAGGGTCCTGTTCACACTCTCCATCGGAACAACCTACGTCCCTGCCCTGCTGGCCTCCAAGAGCATCCCACCCCTTCACCCAGCGATGCTCCTGGACCAACTAGAGAAGGGGGAGACCCGCCACCCCGATGGCCTGTGCTGAGAGTACACCCTCCTGTGCCAATGCCAATACCTGGTATGAACGTCGCCTTTTGGCCCCGAGCCAGCCCAGGAAGCTATGCCTGAGCCTCTTATTGATGCTCAGCAAGATGAGGAAAGACAACGGGGTCGATGCCTCTGGTCAGGCGGTCGCAGCGGCCTAATCTTGGGGCAGGTCCACAACGTTATCAGCCGTAAAGTGGCTCGGGACGACCACCATTTTAGTAGGGGGAGATTATGTTGTGTGGGTTCTGTCTTGATATGATGGGATGGTTTATGCAAGTGTATAATCTGTGATGGTGATGGGTATGGTGGTTATGGAGCGAACTGTACAATGCCCACAAGGCGCTGTGTGTGCGGACCCTTGAGGATTCACCGTTTGCTTTCCACTGACAGGTCCACGCAGCGAAATCCACCGCCTGAACGTCTCGGGGACATCCAGAGGAGTGACGTCACGCCACGGGGGAAATCACCTCAATTGAACAGCTTCAGCCACTCCAGGACGGGTGGTGCAGCCTGAGTAATCCAGACTCGAGGTTGGACAGTGTTTTTTTTGTTGTTCGGTTGGAAGGGACTCCGGCTTGGGGATCCCTGTGTGCACGTGTGAGACTTGGTGTGTGGCTACTACCTGTGTTGCTGAGTAGTTATAATATTTTTATTTTTACTCGTGTGCAGGATTTACCGGTGAAACTTTGCTGTGTGCCGTTTGCTGTGTGCCGTTTGCCGTGTGGTGTTTCACCTTAGTTGAATACCCTAGCTCTACCGGGTGCCCAATCTTGGCCTGTGCCCTTCATTAGACCTACATCCAGGGGTAGTTTTATGCATTTAAAATTTTTTAGTGTATTTTCTTAAAAAAAACCTCTCGTCTCTGTTATGGTGTGTCCTGGGATTCATTGCCTAGCGGGATTGCTCGCCTATTCGGTGACACATACAGTGCCCCTAAGCTTTATCTATTGATATGGTACGTGGGTCGTGTTACCACGGAGGCATCCTCTACTTCACTGAGGCACTGCCTCTACACACTAAGGCACTGCCTCTACACACTGAGGCACTGCCTCTACTTCACCGAGGCCCTCGATCCCAACTGAGGCGTGCCTTGACATCCAACTGAAGCACGCCTCGAGGCGCCCTGCGCGACTATCGATGTCCCAATATTGACAGAGACATTGATAATGTTCATCACGTGCACTGCACCACGCCCGACAACATTTATTGATTATATGAACATATGACGTAATTGACTGCATGATCACATCATACCTAGGGTGAACGTCTTAGGGTTTAGGGAGAGAGGAAGCCATCCTCCTCTGCCCTTCCATAACGTCACTGGCATCCAATCTGACGTAACGTTGAACCGTTGCCGATGACCAACGACCCATCACTTTCAGCGTTGCAGCCGAGACCACCTGAGACGCCGAGGTAGCAGCGCCAATTCGAAAAGAGTGAGCCGTGTACAATTTGGGATCCAGACCACAGCACCGGCAGAGGATTCCGAGCCGGCCGGTGAACCAGTATCTTGTCATGGCTTTCCGGGCATCTGTGATAAACAGGGGCTCACTCATTGCGGTAGAAGAACGCCGACGGAGGTATTCCACCATGGAAGAGAGGGGGCAAAAGGCGGAGTTAATCTGAGATATCACAACAGGTGTACCGACACCACTTTTCACACACTTTCTATGTTTCAGGACCACCGTGTACATACGTGAGTCCATGATTACATCACAGAGTGTGAGATCATGCAAAGGTTCGAAAGTGCTCGACCGACACGTGAATTTATCGCACCGCAGAAACCCATAAAAAGCCATGAGATATACGGCTTCCAACATTAGATCAGTGAGTGGATTAAAACAACCTGCCCGCAAGGTTGAAACTAGCTTGTGCAATATAGAAAGGGTAATGGGGAGTCGCCTATCCTTGCTCTGTGGCCGCTCCTTCGGCAATCCATTGAACAACAACCGAACCGATGGATTCCCCAACAGGCTCGGCACGGAAGGGTCCAGACATCGAAGATTAAACAGGATCCCGGCTATAGCTGCCTTGATTGTAGAAGGCTGTAGCTTCCGTGAGGTGAAACAGTGAACGATATATGCACATATGACGGGTACGCTCACCGGATGGTGGGGCGTACCTAGTGCGCAACAGAACGAACAGAAATACACCCATGCATAATCGTAGGACTTTAATGTACCCCGTCCCATGCCTGCTCGCATGTAACTAGCGGCTACCTTCATGTCCCAATCAATCTAACAGGGCCTCCCGGACTCTGGGCACACCAGGACGACCGGCCTTGCCTCCGGGCACAAAGCTCGGAACTCCTGTAATTTAAAGCGGGACAGAACATCAGCCACGTCATTGAGATACCCGGGAATGAATTCGGCCCTCAACACAAAGTTGCCTGTGACGCACGTCCAGGTCAGGCGACGCATCAACTTGTTGATCACCGCCACAGATGACCTTCCTTTGTTTATGATGTGTACCGTAGCCTCGTTATCGCAGAACACAACAATCCTCTTCCTGCACCAGTGTTTCCCCCACAATAAACAGGCAATAACAATAGGATACAGTTTAAACAATACTGTTGATTTGCAATCGCCCCCCAGACGCTCGATTTTGGCGGGCCATGCCTCACTGAAGCATTCGTTAGCGAAAAAAACCCCCAAACCCAAGCGACAACGCCGCGTCGGTGTACAAGGCCAGGAAGCTCGAGGTCTCCTCCTGGTCGTTATAGAAAAACTATATAGATTCTTTAGCCAACAATGTGTCAACGACGGAAGGCTCCCTGAGAGCGGATTGCATATTCCCACACACATGCGTTACAGTAGGCAAACACCCAACACCAACCATAAAACCGTCCCGTAACCCAGTGAGCAGATATTTAACGAAGCATCTATCAGGGTGCCCACGCAGGGCTCCGGAAAGACAACCAACGTCGATGGGGGTAGAAGGATGTTTATTCATTTCAGAGCCTTCCCCGCCGGCCGAAACCGGCGAGGATATGTCGACCTCGGATGGCTGTCCGAGCACTGACTGCAGACATGGAGAAATTTGCAATTAGGATAAACACATGACCCTTCATTATAATACATGCAGACGGGCACAGACCCAGAGACCGGGCGTTTTAGGAGACGTCGCCCTGCGCCATCAGAACTGCCTTGTACAGCGGACAAGGTACCACCCACCTTGGAGGCCATCGTGTGTGAACAAAGCCCGGTCGAATGGGAGAAGGACCGCACACGGAACAACACAGCGGGCGAAGCCCAGAGAAGGTGCGGCTGACCAGCTCCAAATCCAGCACGGACCAGTCCAGACGTTGATTAAAACGATGAACATGGAGAGCGGCCTTAGCAGAGAAGCCCCGGTGGTACTCATAAAACAGCCCACCTCCGTAGGACAGCGCGAGGTCTGCGACGATGGCCAAATACTTGTCGAGTTCCACTCGCCTCTCGGGGAATCCCTCACAGATTACGTCACGGAATACCCCAAACACCACCACGAATTCCGCCAACGTCAGCGTTTTGGCGAGCCTGGGATCGGCGTCCCTCAACACCACCGCCACGTCACCGCATTCCAAGACCCAACTCCCCAGAGATTCGTGCCCACACAAAAGAATCTTCACAAGATTTACGTCTTTACCTGCCAAGATGTGGTCACAGAGGCCATCAGGAAGGGCCGGTAGGAAAGACGCCCCGGAGGCTGCGATGAAGGAAGGCTGGATCGCCTGCGCCTCAAGCCGAACCCTCGGTGGACACACAACAGCGGCGGCGGGGGCCCTGTCTCCCTCGATGATCTGCAGGCGTACATCCATAGAAGCCAGAGTGCCCCGAAGGTCGACCAGCGCCGCAAGAACGAGATCCTGCTGCGACCCGCCCGGTCTGGTTGAGGACCCTGGCCGGGGTTGCTTCGCCGAGCATTCATCCGCGGCTGGACCCCGCTTGCTCTTCCTTGCAGCCTTCCGAGGAACTTCCGCCTCATCCTCACACAGATCCAAGAAACGCAGGTAAAGCTCTTCGTGAGCCGGAGGCGCGCATCCTTTCGCATAGAACCCGGCCAAAAGGCGAGGCAAAGGCCATTCATCTAGCGGGACGGGCTGTCGCCCCGCCAGTCGAACACTTCGGCGAGGTTTGGATCCTCTTCCTCTAACAGGGACGTCCTCCGCGGCCACTTCCTCAACAAGGAACTCCATCCCTTCTACCTCGGAATCTGAGAGATTGTACATTTTTGTGGCGAAAAGTGAAGCTAATGTGGCTAACTTGCTAGCCACAGTCATTGACGTTCCTAACGTCACGAAAACACGCGTGACTGCCAGGCTGTAGAAGAACATTCGTTTAGCAGCTTGTTAACTTCTGGGAGATAGCTAGCTAGGCTAATTTGAAATGCCAGAAGCAAAGAAGTCAGGGTGATAACTATTTACTCATTGGGTGTGCCACGATGACGTGGCCATCCTTTATTATCTCACATATATATTTATTATTATTCTTTTTGCCCCCCTAAGGCTTGGTCAATATTTGGACTACATAGAAAACGACAGTGTCAAAAGTTTCGTCTTGGTCTCGATTGCGTTGGCATTACTTTTGTTTACGTTCCATTGCACAGTTTAGGAGGATACAACGTTTTTGTGGCATAAAGTTGATTTTGTTGGCAAAGGGTAGACTACTCAGTTATAATAGCCTACGCCACAGCGTCGGCACATGTTAGCAACGACGCATTAGATACGACGTGCATAGAAGACTG
>CAEFZP010001197.1:0-58728 GCA_903064625.1 Mallotus villosus | reverse complement strand
GACTGTAGCAGGCTTGAGGACACTGTAACAACAATTAACACTTATTGGTTTTACTAACCTTAAACCTAACCCTAATATAGACATCTTTACATGTATTGAAAAGATCATGCATTGCTTTTTGTTTAGGGCAGAAAAGGTACGGTACTGTATAAAAAATAAATAATCAAGATATTCAATATTGAGAAAGGGTTACAAAGCAAAGCAACACATATGAATAGTAACATGTCTGTGAGAACTACCTTGTTTTAATTCAGAGGACATAAGTGGTTGTATTGGATGTGCCCTTGCTAGCACAATTTAAAGTGCATTAAAAACCTGCCTTTGTTTAGCAGAAGCCAATTATCATTGACAAGAAAACCACAAATGAATATAAATTCTGATATACTATTCAATTAGAGTTAATGTGAGGGTTTGTGACAGTGATTTACTTACGCCCATTATTTTTTTTTATTTTTTTATCTGGGTCATGCAAGTTTCAGCCAAAGCAAAATAGTCTCTGGCAATATCATCATGGTGAGAGAATAAACACCGTTCACATGCTCTCAAATGATAGGGAAAAATGTTGTTTCATGTTCCAATACAGTTAAATAGTTTAAATTAAAACTAGTTTTTGGAGCTAAATGCAATTGTGGTTTGAAAGTGTTGCTGTTTCATGCTTTTGGAAATTGTGTCGCACACACATTTGTGCAATCGTGGAGAAAGTAAACTACTGTACAGATTACTCTAAATAGTAAGACAACTACATTTTTGTTGACTCTAACATTGCTTTAGCTTTACAGTTAATCTCTATTCTCATAAATAATGCAAATAATTACACCATTAAAGGGTTTTTAGGACCAGCAGGAAAACTATAATTGTTCCTGTTTTACATTATTTCTGAACCTGCTTGTATCCTGGACTTTGTTCATGGAAACATTTAACGGTAGCATAATTTTTTATGACAGTGGTTATTCTACCCTGACAAACAAGCCTTCCTACCACAATAAACTTATCAAGCTTAAATGTATCGTATGTTCTGAAAGACCAAGATAAAGTTTTCCGGTACACATCATCACTAGATCACATGCTTGGAAAATAACCTTGTTTTTTCCATACCCAGGGTGCCAATTAGACTTTCATCAACATGAATATTTATTAAAGGACTCTTGGATATGACACACATAATTATACAGTAGGCCCAGCGTGATCTATTGGAGCTCTCAGCACCGTATGATAGAAGGACTGTGTCCAGTCATCTACTGACGGAATCAATCATAAAATCTTCTTTCCGAATTCTGGAGAAAGTAGGGGTTTCATTGATGTTCTATCAGATCTGCCAATTTGTGTGTAACCTTTTTCTGTAAATATCTAATCCTCTTTTCAAAAACAAATGACTCTTAGGTATTGTGACTTTTTAAATTGTGACTGAAGTGAATGAAAACTGTCTGTGCCATCAAAGTAAACCTTTACATTTTGTCAACTGGACAGCTCAACAACAACTTGTTGTTACAAACAATTACTGGTTGGATATTAGTTATTTGTTAACTTACGCTTTCAGGTTGGTTTCTTGCACCACAGACTCCTAAATAATAATCACTAAGTTCTAGCATAATGTGGTTTGCAAAACAGAAGTCATATTTCATGAAATTGAACTGTTGATTACTTTGTTAACTGAGGTGACAATACATAAAATATATTGTATTAATGGAGCTCAAGTTAACCTTGTTTCCAGGTACAGGATGGCTGATTACAGATATGGCTGTATGGGTTTTGATTGGAATGTATTTAAGAGCTACCCGCTTTGTGTTCTGTGATGTTTTATTAGGGTTCTTCCGGTAGGAGAAAACCTATTGTTTTTGTTCGTTTTATTAGGGTTCCTCCGGTAGGAGGGAACCTATTGTTTTTGTTAATATTCTTATTAGGGTTCCTCCGGTAGGATTCTTATTATGTTCCCTCTTCTCTGCTAAATGGCTCAATAGCTCAAAAAATCCTTGACCCGATCTTTTCAAATTTGGCCAAATGATCACTCACTCAACCGGTCACTCATTACTTCCGGGCGGCTAGTGGCCCGCGTACACCCATAGGTGGCGCTATAAGCCACGCCCCAAAATCTGTGTGATTTCCCCAGCGCCCCATTACTCCAAAATACCTGAAAATTGGTATACTTGCCTTATTTCTCATGGGGAACAAAAAAGCCTCAAGGACCCATAAGGTCCCCCATGATGGATTTTCCTGTACAGCGACATTTTGTAAAAACCTTCAAAATCAATCTCCTCTTAAAAAAGGTCAAATTTAATTGAAATTGGGTACATATATTTATCATTGATGTATTTAAAAACTTTACTTAAGACAGTTGAATCAAATACAAAATGGCTGAAAGAGGTGTATTTATGTAAATGTACACATTGCCTCAATTTCTTTGTGTCAATAAATCAAATATCATTTTGACTGACTGGTTTTAAAACCTAATTGGGTTCAAGATGACATCACTCTGAAGTACCACAAACAATGTAACCTTAGTATGTCAAAATATTCTTGAATTAGAGCAGTTTAAACTTTGGCTGAATCTAACAACGCTTACCACAGGAGAAACAGACTCCTTTTTTATACAGTAACTGAACATGACAATATTCAACACTGAGAATAGCTCAATGGGCTAAGACAATGCAGCAATGAAACCCAATCACAGTCTTTAGGCCAGTCATCATTTTGATTATCTGTTTAGTTAAACAGGATGAAATCATTCTGAAATACCATGCACAATTTCACCTTAAAATGTCAACCTTTTCTTAACCTTTGTCCCAAAGCTGACCAAAGCTAATACTCTGCCCTTTCTATTCATAAATTCTCAACAGTTGGTGTGCAGCAGAGAGGATAGAGACTGACTTGTAACCTTATGCTCATGAGTTCAAATCCCCATTCAGCCTATTGTTGTTGGCCAAACATGAAGTCGTTTTGCTCTCTTGTTGTCTAACTCTTGACCTTCTACAATGTACATTTTTATAATATGTAGCCATTTTGTGGAGGAACCCGCATTGCTGCTTGCAGCTATATTTTTATTTATTTTTAGACCTCAGGGAAATCCCCTCACTGTGGGGGTCAGATTGAGATATTGTAAATGGGTTAATTTAATCATGTTTTGCAGAACTGGAAGATGCAGTAGCATCTTCAATATGAGCCTTGGACAACCCTTATCTCCAATGTGTGTGAATTCTGCCCAAACCTAATATCACCATAACTGTCCATAAAACAGTTGTCCCAAAGACCCTACAGCTGAAACAGTTTTCTGCTTGGGCTTTGTCTCTAAAAGACAACATCAGTCAGGATTTTGCTATCAACAACCTTTTATTTTAACACAGTATGTGCCAATGACAGCTATTGGCCAATCACAATGGTCTGATGTTTTGGAGCATCCACTGGACGTTTCAAGAACATAGAGCAGAAATGGTTTCAGGACAGTCATTTAGCAGTAAGATTTGTTTGGCTGGGTGCATCTGTGATGGCTTCTAAGTGCACACAGTGACATCCATAAAAATAAAAGCTTTGGGACTTGATGTTGACACACTATTCCTAGACATGAGAAAAGTGGTGACCACTGAGTTTCGCAGGTTCACAGAGGCCACACAACAAGAGCTGGTGTGGACCCAGTGGACTCATGCTTCATAGACCAGGCATGTTTACTGTACTATTACTGGTAAAACTATCCTCTATTAAGGATGCAGAGTATCTCGGCTCCTCAACATACAGTAACGTTCTCCTCTGTATTCCTATAATTTGTACAGGTTTAACAGACTTAAGTAACTGAAAGTGTCCCACATACAGTACTAATGAAGTGTCTTCACTTGCAACACCGCAGGAAGTCTAAACCGACATATGACAGTTTCCAGCCTAGACAGGCAGCTGAAATATTCTACATTCTGCTGGGAGAGGACCATAACATTCTCATCCAATCCACTTTATTCTTATTTATAATAAATAAATAAAGAGATAGGCCTCACAATCTATAATGAGGCCTGCACCACAATCCATTTATTCTGAGTAGTTAGTACTTGAGAGTTGCACATTGTTGTACTATTGGAACTCTCAAGATACTAAACACGGTTAGGGTTACAACTCACTCTGTGCTCCATTAATACAAATAGCTAAAACATTTAACAGGGTTGTTTTGTTCTTTATATCTAATACTCTGCTATTCAAATTAGAAAAGATAAGGGTAGTGGGGGGTCTTCGAAAGTTCGAAAGAGGAACAAGCTGATGTGAGATCCTTTAAAGGCTGTTTGACTACTTTAACATTGTTATGCAATAGAAACACAAACATATATTTGCAGATGATGGTGTGCCTCCATAATAAAACAACAACCTCATTTTCAAAGGGACTCCAATGAATGTGTAAGATATCGAACACTGTAAATGTATGTCAATGTTACACTTCTGAGTCACACTATCAATCCTACTCAGAAGAATGAGTGTATTTGTATTTATTTATTTGCACAAAATATTATATAAAAAAATTATAAAAAAACAATGGGTAAAACAGGTGCAGGAGGAGGAAAGAAGTGTGGAACGCTTATACGAGGCCCTCCTCCTCTTCACTAAACAAAATGTATAATAATAAATAAGTACTAAAGCAAACTAATACATAGCATTATGATACAATAGGGATAATCAAGTACGTAATTAAGTAAATCGAATGGTTTGGATTAACAATAAAAAATAAAGTAAATCATTACATAGAAATAATAATAATGCAATAAGGATACACAAATAACTAATGCTTTGAGTTAACAATAAATAATAAAGTAATAGTAAATGAATACGATGCGAAAAAGCAGGCAAAGTGGCAACTACAGCGGGCTTGGATTTTTTAACAGATATATTTTCAGAGCATATTTAAAAATCAGAAAATAGGAAATTAAATTCTGTAACATCTAATTTATATGTATCTTGCTGCATTTCATACTGACAGAATGTAGTCTACCCAGCCTTTTACATGACAAAAGCTGAAGTTATTATAGAATGAGAAATCTATCAAGAGGTTTTGAAAGAAAAGGACATTGAGAGGTGCAGATAGAAGTTCATGTATCCCCACTCAAGGTTTTAATGTATCTTCTGTATACATCAAGGCTACAGTAAAATAAAAATAAATAAAATTGAAGTTAGTTGCCAGGAGACACCAAGGCTAGGAGTCACATTCTCCCAGTATGAGAAAGCTTAAACCAAATATAGATGTACCTTTATAAGTATAATGATGATCTCTCAAATTTAAACTTACTGCACTGAACAGCTCCATCCATTGAATTAGTTCTTCTTTTCATATGGAGTCTTCTAATGTATCATTTATTTTCCTGAAGCAGAGCAGTCTAAATGTAGATATTCACTTACACTCTTGTGATTAGAACTGAGCATGTTTTACATACATCTAAGTGGATATCTTGAACTTTTTGATCAGCATCACTGCAGTATGCAAAGGGATTTCTCCAAACTGAATGTGTCAAGTCAGCAGGTCCTACTTGGAGCTACTGTAGATGACCAAGAACACTCCCTGAAAAGCTACCGAGCTCCATTATTGAAAAGGTGCCATGGGCATTCTGCCATGTTTCTTCTGTCGTTTGCAATGTCGCTAAAATGGCATGAGTAATGACAATAGAGAGTACAAGTCAGTGATGCATAAACACCTTTCTTGGGAGTGGTTTTGCCACCCTCTGCCAAAGAGCTTCCCATCGGTCCTGTCAGCTGTTTAATCCACTGGGAGAGGGCATGATTTATTACAAAAAAGTAGCCCATAAACCAGTAAAATGAGAGGCAGGTGTTAAATGTCAACTTGAGAACAGTCATTTAGAGCCCTTACCATCGCAATGTCATGGACAGAAAGCGAGTATGGGTGATAGTAGCCATAAACATAATTTGTATAAAATGTGTGCATAGGATGGGCATAGGATGTGGGTCTTGTTGACATGGCCAATTAACTGCCAGCAGAGATCAAATAGTGCTTCTGTAACAAGAGTCGGATCATAAACCAAATACTAAGAACCAACAAACTTCTCTCCAGAGGAGAGATAGCAGTCTGTTGTTGTACCCCAGAACACCAAGATGTCAGAGGACTTGCACAACATGGATAGATAAAGAATAGCTGACACATCTGTTTCTCTAGAAAACATAAACAACAAGCACACTGAGCTGCTTGAATGGGTTCCTTTCACTGTTCAGCAGGGAAAGAACGGAGGCAGATAGTATTACTGAGTGTGTGATAAAGAAAGATGCCGGGAGAGAGAAATATATTGAGATGTGTGTGTGCGTGTGTCGGCAATAGTTATACAAATTAGGCTGGTTCAATTAAAGAAGATCATAACCTACAAACAATACATCCTTGTTTTAGTGTGGCTGGACAAAGACTTTTGTCATTACATCTTTTTTAATTAGTAATGTTATCCTGGTAGTCCATCACATTTATTGTTCTTGACAATTTAATGAAATGTCTTTGATATGTCATATGTCATACAGTAATTGCTACATTTGATAGTCTTTCCAGGCTGACTTTAAATCAACCTCCGAGAGCACTGAGAAATGTATAGTGAGATCTTTTACTTACAGCTTATACATTTTGCATTCATCAATTCTCCCACACTCTTTGATATACTCACTTCTAAAATACCCAATCCACCTACACATTCTAGCATAGTTTACTGTACTCCTTCTGGGAAACTCTTACCTGCAGTGACGCACATAGATTTCTTCCCCATGGACTATGCCATCTTTTACGTGATTCTTTTCAGTTTCGACTTAAACAATTTCAATTTAGATCAAGCTTGCATGCAGTTTGCATGGTCCCAAGTAATCTGTAATCTGATCATTCTTAAAAATAATATTCGTAAAAAAATATACTAGATAATGTTTTCTTAGAAATGTTTGTCTGTGTAAGATTATCCTATTGCAGTAATAGGTGAGTACTGTATATACCATCGTAAATGCACTGTTTAAAGGATCCAAAATGGCTAGCTATATTCTAACATCAGAGCACGAGCTGAATTATATAATGCTAAATTCACACCACCTTCACTCTCATCGAATGTGAATCATGAATTGTATCCCACAACTTTCTTGTTTTTCAATTAGTTAAAAAAGAACATGAATCACTGTAATTTCATTACACATGGGGTTATATTACTTTTCCATCTGTGTTAAATTAGGTTGCCTTCAGCCATGCTGTGGAAAACACTATCATGCTGGGCCATGCCCTGAAATATTTGCGATGCAAATAAATCTCCAATGGCAGTAAAGGAAATGAAACACCTTTCAGCTGCAGTTTTTGTTGTTGAATCTCCCATTTGTCATATTTAGAATTCAAAAATGTTTACCAGGTTGACTGCATGTCACTTTCATTAACCTAACTGGCTTGTGAGTGTGGATAGTACCATGTTCTATTGAATTGTATTATTTTCCACGCACATTTCTAATTATTACGTTTAGGAACCAGTACTGGAAGACAAGGAGGAATATTTCAAGATCATTGTTAGCATAGTGAGAATTTACACAGATGATCCTAAGAGCCATGGTGGATTTTGCTAAACTGCTGTTAGTACAATAGTATTTTAACCATGCAACCATCACAGGGCAAACTAATAGGTACGCCAGCTTTCTGGTTGGAGCCTTCAAGGTGATGCTAACTGAGGCCACGTTTACACATAGCCGGGTATTTACAGAAACAAATGTTTCTGCCCCTCCGTTTTCAAAAATAACGTAGTACACACAAGATCGTTTTCAAAAATGTTTCTGTTTACATGAACCCGCATAAATACGCCCCCAGCGCCATCATAGCTATGCCAAACCTGTAGGCGGCAGTGTAATGTGAAGGATAAAGCCATGCAAACCAATCAGAATTCTCAAAATCAACAACAACTACGAATAACACGATCGCACGATCGACCTCCTTTACCTTTCAGGCGCGAAGTTCATTTGTTTGAATGATTCACAAATAAATTTAACTGTGTCATACTGTGACGTTTGAGATCCTAAAACTCAGTTTAGCCTAGTGCACACGCAAACACAAAAACAGAGTTTTCAGAAATCTCCACCTTGGCTGGAGTTTTTAGAAATGACCGTTTTCGGTGATAAAACCTCAGTTTTCGTTTAAATGAAAGGCCAAACCGCATGAAAATATATGCATTTTTCCTCCATGTAAACAGGGACTGAGTATGTCACCATTAATTATTATAACGCTAGATAGATAATATAAAGCTACAATGCCACATTATAGCATCACAGGAATGGAACTCACTACCAGCTCATATTAGAGAAATTAGTTCTTACCGTCCCTTTTCAGGACAGCTGAAAATATGGCTCATTAGTAATCAATTGTGTACACACTAGGACTGCATTTGCTTCTCCTGCCGACTTCTTAGTAACTGTTTTGTTCTGCTTGCTTGTCTCTTGTGTGCTCCTGTCCTGTGTTGTTCATATGAGTGTCTAATTGTATATGCTTGTGCTGCATGTTTGTGCTGCTTGTTTGTGCTTTATGCTGCTGTATATGTGTTTTTATTGTAGGTGTGTCTGTCCTGCTCTATCTACTGTTTTGTGCACTTCCTATAATGTTTAATGTACGCTCTGCTTTATTGTCTGCTTATTTTATTGTTTGTTTGTTTGCCATTATCTGTCAATTCGTTCTTACTATGTGTTACTGTATTTTCTGAGTTGACTATGTTGTTTTTTTCATTGCTTATACATGCATTTTATTTCTGTAATTTTAGGTTTGCCTTTTACATATCTGGCAGGGGACAGCAGATGAAAACTAGCCTCTTAGGCTAACTCTGGCTCACTTACATTTTGAATGTTGATTAGTGTGCAATGTCCCTGAAATAAACCAATAAATAAATAAATAAATAAACATGCTATTTTTAGAAGAGAACCTGTGGTAAAACTTACACCCCTTTTTTCAAAGAATAAAAGCCTTTTTTTCTTGCTCTACAAAGCAATTCATTTTCAGGTGGAGTAAAGTGCAATATGGAGTCTACAGTATGGTTATTGAATTACCTAGAGGGTGTGTGGATTCAGTATTTATCTCTCTGTACCTGAACGCAGTTTAGTCTCCGATTTTATCAATCTGCTTTTGATTGTTTCCTGTCACAAAGTTCCTTTCTCTGAGAATTATCCTGTTTATTAACACTCCATGGAGACTATGGTTTGGATTCACCAACCCAGTGAAAGCTCAAAGAAAATGCTTATGTTCCACATAATTTGTGAATTTGTAGTTTCTGTTGTCATATAGAAATTTAAACTATGCATTCCTAAAAAGAAAGCTATTTGTTACTTCAAAATACTACTCATTTAAGATTGCACATTTGTAATTCCAATAGTTAGACATAGACATGATATTTGTTTTTAGAAATACTGCTGCTGGCAGTCCTCAAATTATTTTCTAAATTACCCAACAGCAATCATTTAAGAAGAGGCTTAATGAACTAAAGGCTGATTAAGCTGCTTATGATAACCATGAAAAAACTGATGTTGGGTCCAAAATACCTTCAAACTTCCTCCCCACTCAAACTCATTATAGCCAATAGGGACCACAGTTGGTAAAACTGATGAGGGTGCGCTTCCAAAAATCCCCATATCTGACATTGAGAGGTTGAAATGAAGAATGAGCGATGTCCCAACCCAAAGTCCTACCCTGGAGGCGGACTCATTAATAAGATGATATAATTACAAGGCGAAGTGGCGGACTACTAGCCTGACACATAAGGAGGCTCATCTCAAACTACGGTCCACTTTGTCACAGTCAACTCTGGTGCACACTGTCCCCTGGGTGATGGGTGCAAATTGTAACCACCAGGGCCATAATTGAATAATGAATGGAGATCTCTGGGACTAAGGGGCCCGGGGTGTGTTTGGGGCAATGTGGTGTACTCCTGGACCTCACATGGCAGACTTGCATGGTCTCTCACTTCACAGAGCGATTTATAATGAGCCATGTGAAAAACATCTGGTAGAATGACAGCAACCAGCAGAGCCATTGGCAAAAATGAATAAATAATGTGGAGCCTTTGTTTAGTGCGAGCTGGTAAAATGCAATCTATTGCTGCAGTAGCTTCGAAGGACATAAACATGTATTGGATGCTCGGCACCATACCTCATAAACATTTCCCTGAACCTCTCCATCTCACAATAACATGATTTTTTTCTGGATCTCAACAAAACGTGCTAATCCCTGACCAGCATTAAATCATACAAAATCATAATTCTTGCATTACTGTAAATTATTTTAAACTAAGAAAATATTTAGAAAAGAACAACTGCCCCCAGCCTCTGTGTGCTTTTTACACAAATGCACAAAACATGTTTGGTAGAGATATAAAGTTGTGTTGGAGGAGTATTATTTTTTAGGTGAATTGCTTTTGGCCAGGCCTTTAGTAGCTGACACATAACTACACCTCTGGGGTGAAAAGTTTCTCTCTATGGCTAAATAACACAATGAGAAATTGTTTTATTTTGGAGGGTGAAAGGGCATTGTAAATCTTCCATGCAAATTATGTTTTTGTAATGATATTGGTGGATGTGGCCCAACATTGTTAGCCAAAATCCCTTTATCTCCTGCCACCAAGGTCCAGGGAGAGTTGTGAGGAGAGGAGGTAGGCCGGTAAATTGGGGCTGAAGCCAGAAGATGCCAGGGTTGTCATGATTAAATATCCAGACTCTCTGGCACAGGCTTTGACCTTGGCAATGTCATGTAAACCGTTTGGACTTCTCGCTATGATGGGGCCCTCCAGCTTTTCCTTCTGCACTTATTTGCTACTACAGACAGGTTTTATTTCCATTTAATTCGTATTTGGACTGGCCCTTGTCCTGCTGGTGGACGCAATGACCAGCGTTCTATACATGATCCCGCTTATTACACGGCTACTTGCCAAAACTACAACATAACTTAACTCTTTTTACAATTTATTTGTTACCATTCGGAGTGTTGATCCGCAGAGAAATAGTTTGCCAAAGACATTGAACTTCAGATCAGCTGACGTCGCTAAGCAACGGAATAGCTGGGGTCAAGTCTTGCCAGCTATCCAGCCATATCTTTGTTCCCAAAACAATATCTAGATTTTCGCTGTGTATCAGTAGGGGGGCGGTGTAGCCTACTTCTTGAAGCGTTTTCATGAATTTCTAATTTGATGTCCGCAGCCAGTTTACGCCAATGCTTGCAGGCTAGACTAGATCATTTTTATAAGGCATGTTTTTATTGCAAAGAAACATGTTAATAATAAAAAATTATTAAGCTTGGCAGATTGGCACCAATGGAAATCATAGGTTATAAATAGAAAAAATAAGAAGAACGGCCATTTTGCACCATATCAGCATGGTGCACAGCAGGTAAACCATTTTGCTAGCAACAGGCCATTTTTTTACATTTAAAATTTAATTTGACGTCACCGTTTATCGTGAAATTTGAAAACAATATAGGCAATTATGTTATGGGGGCCTTCGAAGGAGGCTGTTTGACAGGAGGCTGGCCATGATGGGCACTGCTTGTCGGTGTATTGGAAGACAATATGTGGCTCCAATCTCTCCTCTGTCCCACACTGACAGAGCCCATTAAGCCCGCAGGCTGCCCTCTCATCGATGTTCTGTCACCGACATTATCTGACGGCTCTACAGGCCGGCGTCCGAGAGCCGGCTGACAGCAGTGCTTCGAAGGCTGTGATTAATGTAGACCCTTGAAAGACCCACCTGAAGGTAGAGGGATAAGGATATTTAGCCTATTAATCTACATTTTGGGGATGGAGGGAGAACATTTGGTCTCATACTAAATTATTAGACTGCCATGTCTTTATTAGCAGCGACAGATATTAGGCTAGTAGGCTAGGTTAAGTGTAAGAAAATAACCTCTTCGCTGATCTTTTTCAGCATGTTGCCAAGGTAGTGGACACCCATCGGCTGCCGGCTGTACCATATGTCGGAGGTCATCATGGCACGCTTTGGGTGGAGGTAGAAGGATTTGGCATCCGATGGACATTTGGCAATGTATGTTTTAAAACTTTTTACTGGACACAGGGAATCTCCGGGCCTGGCAAACATACAACCTCTTAGGTTTTCCTTGTCTGGGTCATTCGGGTCTTTATGATTTTTTGTTTCAGGATTGTGGGCCAGGCTGACATACTCGACCCCAACCTCGTCTCTCTGGAGGATGAAAGATGCCACTGACAATTTCAGGTTTCCCTCCCTGCCACGCCGAGCCAAACATAGTTGGACATCAAACCACACTTTTCGGACCAAGCCACGGGGTGTATTGGGAGACAGTGCTGGGTAATTTCTCATTTTCTCAAGGTCGGACTCATAAATGCGGGGATGGTGGAAGCTGGTATCTTTACATCTTTTCCTGTAACTCTTGCCTATGGATTTAAACACTGCATTACTGCTCTGGAATCTTGTATCAGTCATGACATCGAAAGCTGTTAAATTACGGTTAATACCGGCCCTCAAACACCTTAGGCTGGCAACGCTGTACTACCCCCCTCCCTTGGTGGACTGGACAGCGGCGTAAAATCCCCGCGGGGTCTCATTCAACAAGTCGGCGGTGTAGTTATCGAAGTTGGAGTCAATTTGTTTTTGTTAAAGGAAGTCTCTCAGTGTATTAATTGCCCATTTCGTAGTTTTTTTGTGTGTTCATCTCGTCTTTGTCATCTTCTATTTTATTTTATTCTCCCAGTGTTTTCTCCTTGTGCCGTTTCTCTTCAATTTCTCTTTCTTGCATCCCAGTTATCAAAGTTTACATATTCTCCAAATAAATTAAACAAAATATAAAATAATTACCCGTGCTTCACTACTTTACAACTGGCTCTGGAACCAATCGTCACTCCTAATGTCCAATCCAATCCTAACCTCACAGCCAATCAGGGGCAGAGTGGGGAGAAGTTTTATACATTGAACTAGCCTCTTAATTTTGCTCTCAAAGTGCACTAGATTGATGCGTTAACATTTGAGGAATGATTTTTATTTGAGCAGTGGTTCCCAAAGATACATTCATATGGAGACTACAATACTGCAAGTGAACCTGGAGCTGAGTTTATCAGTGTTGTGATGTTTGTGTTTGTTTCCTAACTTTAGCATGACATTTGGCCCGTGAGCTGTACAAATGCCAGGACTCTCATGACATAATAATTTTATGAGAACATTTTTCTGCTGTCCACTTTGTGTCCTATGAATAATAGTAACAGGGTCTGGAGATCTCTGGGACGATTCCTGGGTTCTTGTTCATGGAAACAGACACACTTTGTGTCCTTTTCTTGTCACATAATTTTGAATTTGATGGCAGCAACGTCTCAAAAAAGTTGGGACAAGGCCATGTTCACCACTGAACAGCATCCCCACTTATTTTAACAACAGTCTGTATCTGTCTGGGAACTGAGGAGACCAGTTGCTGGAGTTGTGGGAGAGGAATGTTGTCCCCTTTGTGTCTGATACAGGATTCTTGCTGCTCAACAGTCCTGGGTCTTCTTTGTCATATTTTTCGTTTCATGATCCACCAGATGTTTTTAACTGGTGAAAGGTCTGGACTGCAGACAGGCCAGTTCAGCCTGGATGCAAGCATGGATGCAAGCAAATGTTGCTCTATATACCTTTCAGCATTGATGTTGCCTTTCCAGATGTGCAAGCTGACCATTCTATAGGCACTAATGTACCCCCATACCATCAGAAGTGCAGGCTTTTGAACTGAGTGCTGATAACAAGCCGGTTAGTACCTCTCCTCTTTAGTCCGAAGCATGCAGCGTCCAAGGTTTCCAAAAATAATTTCAATTTGTTTGACCACAGAACAGTTTTCCTACTTTGCCTCAGTCCATTTTAAATGAGCTTTAGCCCATAGAAGATGGCAGTGTTTATAATATAACACCTTTATATCTATGCTGTTAACTACTATGTCCGATCTCTCAGACAGCAACTATTCCACTATCTATAACCGATCTGAAATGACACTTAACAATTGAACATAGCCTATAGGCTGAACATTGACTTTGATAGGAATATAAGGAGACAATGGAAAAACAATATGCTTGACCACCCAAGCTATTACCAATACAGTAGCTAGCTAGCGTTACTTGATTCAACCTGGATTTTCTGTGTGGGTATTATAATGAAGAGACACAATTCAAGTTCATGATTTTATATCAGGCTGGATGTTGATGCCATCAAGCTCTTAAAATAACTCCAACACAGAAAAGAGAACAACGGAACAGACACATAAATATATAGGCTACAGCTTCCAGTTGTTCCGCGTCTTCCATCTGTCTCCGCCGCACTCCGACTCTGTCTCGACTCACTTGGTTACAGTAACTGCCGATTTTGGCAGAGGAGAAGACACAGGTTTTTACAAGTTTCATAAGCACTGTATGGGCCAAGTCTACACTTAAAGCCCCGAGGGGTTGTTGACTGAGCACTTGATTGACGCGCTTGTTGATGTAAAATAAGGTTCCAACCTTGCGTTCTTGGTTGGGTAAACTTTATTTCTTATGATACAATCCAATCCATATACTTCCAAACTTGCTGGCTAACGTGTAACAGACCTTTGGGTTGTACAAATGTTGCGGTCAAAATGCTATATGCGCTCTCCCTCCGTCAAGCAACACCTGACACCTGCATGAATGTGTGTGAGCCCAATTAAGGTGGAGCGCCATCTAGTGTCCCAAACAAGATTAAAACATGAACCGAAATGGCTCCTACAAGCACTATACCTCTGAAATCGTCTACTTTTCCCTGTGAAAGCAAGCTGTTTCACCTTTGGCCTAGTTCAGACAAAATCTGAATTTCAGCAATCTGAATTTCAGCAATCTGAATTTCAAAAAATCTGAATTACCGCAATCTGAATTTTAGAAATGTGTATTTCTGGATTAAAATGATTCAGTTTTGTTAAATTCGGCATACAAATAATTCAGATATTATATATTCAACAGTTAAATATTTCATATTCAAATTCAGATACTTTTGTCAGTTTTCCAGCTCCATAGCCTTGCTGAAATAGAATTCTGGATCAGTACTAACTCTCCTTCCAGCTACAAACCTCGGACAAGTGAGTTAACTAATGCTATATCATTTAGTTGCTTTAATGTATATGGTTACCGAGCTTGCTACCCTTAGAATGTGGCTGTTACATTGGCTCTGCAGCTAACAGCTGAGTTACTGTCGCTAATGTAAAGGTCGATAGCATCAAGTATGTGTGTGAATACACATGCTGTAACGCGAGTGTTGTACACTTCTTTGTTATTTGGATAACCGTTCTGCTGTTGGTGTTATGGCGCGCGCAATATCCGCCTTTCCCCTCATTAAAATTACCATGAGTGTGCACCTCTGCAAACCAGGTTGATCAGATGAGAAACTGCAAATTCGAGGCATCTTACAGCAACGGGCCTACGAGCCATTGCGATACATCCATTGTAAACATTAGCCATGGTGCCGCCTCTCTCCTCCTCATTAGCATTTAAAGCTACAGACACTGCAGAGATGTGTGTTTCCGATTTCATGTACAATTGTGTCGTGTGTCATCGGCATAGCAGTTAAATGAGACTCCATGGCGGCTAATGACATGGTCGAGGGGGAGGATGTAAATGATGAAGAGGATGGGGCCCAGGACTGACCCCTGGGGGACCCCGCAAGTGACTGTGTTGCCGGGACCTTGCACTTCCAAGTGAAATGTACTCTGTTCTGTCAGTGAGGTATGATTTAAACCATCTTCAATCAGTGATATTATGAGGAAGAGTAATGCCTTTGTTGTTTTTGTGAGTGATTAAACAGTATATCTACAGTAATGGGGCATCATTTTAAGTTCATCATTATTATCAGATGATGTTTGAACATTTCTTTTAAACTGAAAAAAGCTGTACCTCAGTGTCAGTCGAAACCATTGTGGCTAATCATTTACCATTCATGACACCAGTTCGTATTGCTAATTGACATAGTATTTTAGATTTAATATGCATTGCTTATTGTGAAGGCTATTGAACATTTCAGTGTTTAATTATCTAAAAATAGCAGCAGAGGGCCAATGCAGATCATTGGAATTATAGGACATAATTCATGTGCGGCGTGGGGTGAATTACATTATTCCCCATCAGAATAGGTCAAAATGGTAGAGGAGGTTCATAGAAATGAAATTTCGAAATGTGCTCTCTCCAAGACAATTTGATTAGTGCATTGGTTGTGTTTTATTAGATTAGAGGTGAATTATGAGAATGCGAAGTTATTCGGATAAGAAAGTAGGGGAATGCTCCAAGGGTAAGAAATGTATGGAAAGTATATTTCTGGATTGCAGGACAGTGTGTGCTTGACAGAGACAGCCTGAAGAATCGCATGCTTGCTTTCATTTCAAAACTCTTTACTGACACACAGTACATGAAGTAAGTTCATTCAAATTTTATTCAATATCAACTTTGTTTAGTATCTTGAAGACTCACCTTTGTCTTGTGTGAATTGGTAGAAGTAATGGTCTTGTTAATGGCGAATTATCATGCAAAGTAGTGCAACTGTCAACCAAGCGTGTGCTGCTAACCCACTGTGTGGAAAGCCCACTCACCCACAGGCAATTAAGCACAGTCTGGCTGGAGCTGGGAGTAACCTTGAGGGTCCAGATAACGGTACTGGCCGAATGGCAGAAATTCATGACCTCCTTATGGACTTGCGTGGTGCCCTAGTTTAGACTCTGTGCTGGGTGTAATCTGTGGTAACAGACTAGGTGCCATTATTCTCTTTCATTATTTTCTTCTGCACTTTTACACTTCTGCAAGAACCTCAAAACACCCTCCCACATTTTGTATTCATTTAAACATTCAATTAAACATTTAGTAATTTTGTTTACTGATTACTGATTCATTAGTGAATACATGAATGCATGCCAAAACTATGAGCTTCAGATATTAAGACTTAGTTTGATACAGTGACATATTGTAATTATGAATCAAAATAAATATATTTGTATATTATAATAATTCCCTTTTTTGTTTAGTTTATTTCAGACAAACAACTTTTCACAATTGAGTTAGCAAACAAAATCATATTTACATCAGTCTGAAACAGGTGTAGGCTGAAGCTTGTGTTTATTATGCCTACCCTTTATGAATACATCTCATATCTTAATAAAATAAATATAAATCATTATTGTATTCCATCATTATTATGTTGACAATCAGATCTGAACATAATACAAAAAATAATAATTCTTATGCAATAGAGTTGCACAGTCCACTGCTGTCAACAAAAACAGCTTGCTCATCTATCACTCTTTAAATTGTTTCATATAATTTCATGGGATTATTTTTAAACCGATTCTTTAATTTACTTATTTAAGGACCCACAAATTTTTATTTCCGCATAACAGCTGTTTACATAAATGTACACCTTTAACAGAGATACAATGGTATTTAGCATTGGTCCTCACTTTGTTCTTTTTGAATATACAATTGAAATAATTGATTTCATGTACGTGTTGGAAGTATCTAGCTAATATGCTGCAATTAGTTAAACTCTATATAATCAATAAAGTAAGATGTTGTTTTGTTGTGAAGCCAACTTCACCGGGCTCACTGTGTAACTTGTGAAGCATGGTTATTATTGGTTGAATGATCAAAAAAGCTACAAAATTATATATTTCCAGAAGCATCTGAGGGAAAAAACCTCATGCAGATGCCATCAAATCATTATCACAGGTCAACACACCTCACCAGCTGTGAGTGGTGTCGAAAGGGCCACTATTTTAAGATGCTTGTCACATTGCATTGTGGATTGGATAAGGGAATACACTGAATAAACTGATAAAGGAATACACTGATAAACCAAATTTTAGTGTTTACATTTTTTGGAGAAGTTTCGATCCAAGTAATCCTCCAAACACTAAAAAGCTCTACACTGTCCACTTGCACTGTCCCAAGGCATCTGTATAACACAATGCACCAGAGGGGAGAACATCATCTCCAATTAGTGTGACTAAATCTAGTACACCAGGCTATTGAACCTTTACTTTTCTCCCTTCTAGCCATTAGCTAAGACACCGTAGTGGGTTAGAACTCAGATCATTATATGTGATTATTTCAGTCCTGTTTGATCTCCCCCTCTGTGGTCTCATTGTCCAGTGATTGAGGGGTTACTCCTAGCATATCTGTGTAACACATGGGCCAGCAATGGTTAAGTTTATGGTCTCAACTGGTTAGGGTTAGAGCCATTGTTTTAGAAATGTAATTGGTCATGATATCGTAAGGATCATACTGTAGATATCAGAGAAGAGAACTGTTGCACACCCATGGCTGTGTAGTCTTGGGTTATTTGGGGAAACGTAACATAACATTGACCAGTTGGGTGAGTGGTAAAGAACAGCGTGAGTGTACAAAAAGGACAAGGGATTGAAGAATGATGACTGGTTATTGTTATAGATTAATTTACAACAAATAGAAGCAGCACCTATGACCGTAGTTAACAAATAAGTGTAACCAAAACTACAAGAGTTGGCATGTCTCTAGTGTCTATAGATAAAGGTAGCAACACATAGTAAGTACAGTATAATTATGGACAGCTCTCACCTATGTGCCTTTCTTTTTGGAAATGAACAGTAACAAAATAATACAGATTGGTTAAACTGTGACAGATAATGCAATACAGACCTTGGAATGTAAACAATAACAGATCAGTTCAGTTAACCCACCAGCTGATTCACAATGTTGCAGCTGAGTTACTGTCGCTAATGTAGAGGTCGATAGCATCAAGTGTGTGTGGCAATACATATGCTGTAACGCGAGTGTTGTACACTTTGTTATTTGGATAACCGTTCTGCTGTTGGTGTTATGGCGCGCGCAATATCCGCCTTCCCTCTCATTCAAATTACCATGAGTGTGCACCTCTGCAAACCAAGTTGATCAGATGGTCAAATTCAAGGCATCTTACAACAACGGGCCTACGAGGTTGATTTGGGCCAAGCTCTTTTATTTGTATCTCCAAAGGATTTCGGAGAAGATATCTGACAGAATTTGAGAACGGCTGAAGTCCGGTGTATTGAGTCATTCATTTTCAATAACGTAAAGTAAGCCCTAGTTACAAAATCACAGTAGACTCTACTTGTGGCGATTATTCCAGCGCCCTTTAGGCATCATTTTCGGGGGGTGATCGGCATCAGCGGAGCGGCTCTCGAGGCTCCTTGTTTGTGTCGTGTTGTCTGTGGCTAGCTGTATGTTGGAGGAGCTGTGAGGGACAACTGAATTTCCCTCACGGGATAAATGTTTTGTCTACTTTTTCTTGGCTTTGTTTTTGTTCTGTTGTGGTGAGTTTGTTTGTGTTGGGATTGTGTGCTGGTGAATGGTTTTTTCGTGGTCTCGCTGGCCAGTTGGACCTGTTTTTGTTTTTGAGGCCAGCCGGAGCGGACACCGACGGCATTTAAAATAATGTAAAAAAAATTTTTTTGGATGGCTGGGTTGGTTGCCATGGCGCGGCAAGTGGCAGTCTGTCTGCGAGGGACTGCTGAACTGCTGAGCTGCTGGACTGGCAGTGGAGCGCCGTGTCCGTGGGGTGCTGAGCCGCGCGCTGCGGGGGCTGTTGGACGTTCCTGCCGGGACATGGCGGGGGGATGATCGGCTCCGGATCGGCATCAGCGGAACGGCTCTCGAGTATGGCAAGCCGTTTTATAATTTAATCAATGAATTCTTGATATCCAAAATTCGAATTGTTGATATCAACAATTGCATTTTGGATATCAAGAATTCGAATTTTGGATATCAACAATTGCATTTTGGATATCAAGAATTCGCATTTTTGATATCAACAATTGCATTTTGGATATCAAGAATTCGCATTTTGGATATCAACAATTGCATTTTGGATATCAAGAATTCGCATTTTGGATATCAAGAATTGAATTCTGGATATCAACAATTCGAATTATTGATATCAAGAATTGAATTCTGGATATCAACAATGTATGCTAATGACTATCATGTGGGCAGGAGTAGGCAGGCTACGTAAATTCTGTTTGCACAGGCTTAACATTTTCTACGCTAAGAGCGTTGCCCACTGCGGCCATTGTAGACTTTGCAATCCATTGGAGTTCGGTTTAGTTCAACATTGATTTTGAAAATGGATTAAGTTGGATGTTTTGAGACCCCCAAAAACGTAATAATTGTCCTAACCTTTATGAATGTAGGCTATTGTACGTGTAACATAGTTATCTGGGTTCAGATTAAATTCCACTAAATTGACAGAACTACGCCATCTACTGTTCAAATGTGTAGGCTACCTGCTCTGAGTGATTTAGAAGACATCTCACATAAGTCACATACGCACGAAAATGTATGAGACTATACCACCCAATATGTTGAAGCATAGGCCCTACATGAAGCTTTCAATTATTTGTAATAAAACTACTAAACTTTCCTCATCCGACTTTTTACAAACACAGACATATACCACAACAACCCGTCTGCTACGAGCAGAATAAACCCAACAGAATCTCTTGCGTAGTGGACGCAACGTTGTTTTAAACTCCCCCCACTCCCCTACCCATTGGTTTAAAGCTTCAATTATGTTACATTTACGCAAATGTATGCTAGTTTGATATCCAGAATTACATTTTGGATATCAAGAATTCGAATTGTTGATATCCAGAATTGAATTGTTGATATCAAGAATTTCAATTTTGGATATCAAGAATTGCATTTTGGATATCAAGAATTCGAATTGTTGATATCCAGAATTGAATTGTTGATATCAAGAATTCCAATTTTTGATATCAAGAATTACAATTTTGGATATCAAGAATTGCATTTTGGATATCAACAATTGGAATTATTGCTATCAAGAATGAATTATTGATATCCGAAAATATTTCTGATATCAAAAATTGGAATTCTTGATATCCAAAATGCAATTCTTGATATCAAAAATTGGAATTCTTGATATCAACAATTCAATTCTGGATATCAATAATTCGAATTATTGATATCCGAAATTATTTTTGATATCAAAAATTGGAATTCTTGATATCCAAAATGCAATTCTTGATATCAAAAATTGGAATTCTTGATATCAAAAATTGGAATTCTTGATATCAACAATTCAATTCTGGATATCAACAATTCGAATTCTTGATATCCAAAATGCAATTCTGGATATCAAACTAGCATACATTTGCGTAAATGTAACATAATTGAAGCTGTAAACCAATGGGTAGGGGAGTGGGGGGAGTAAAAAAAAACGTTGCGTCCACTACGCAAGAGATTCTGTTGGGTTTATTCTGCTCGTAGCAGACGGGTTGTTGTGGTATATGTCTGTACAAGTGTTTGTAATGAAAAAGTCGGATGAGGAAAGTTTAGTAGTTTTATTACAAATAGGCTAATTGAAAGCTTCATGTATGCTTCAACGTATTGGGTGGTGTTATAGTCTCATACATTTTCGTGCGTATGTGACTTATGTGAGATGTCTTCTAAATCACTCAGAGCAGGTAGCCTACACATTTGAACAGTAGATGGCATAGTTCTGTCAATTTAGTGGAATTTAATCTGAACCCAGATAACTATGTTACACGTACAATAGCCTACATTCATAAAGGTTAGGACAATTATTACGTTTTTGGGGGTCTCAAAACATCCAACTTAATCCATTTTCAAAATCAATGTTGAACTAAACCGAACTCCAATGGATTGCAAAGTCTACAATGGCCGCAGTGGGCAACGCTCTTAGCGTAGAAAATGTTACGCCTGTTCAAACTGAATTTACGTAGCCTGCCTACTCCTGCCCACATGATAGTCATTAGCATTTGTTGATATCCAGAATTCAATTCTTGATATCAATAATTCGAATGTTGATATCCAGAATTCAATTCTTGATATCAATAATTCGAATGTTGATATCCAGAATTCAATTCTTGATATCCAAAATGCGAATTCTTGATATCCAAAATGCAATTGTTGATATCCAAAATGCGAATTGTTGATATCCAAAATGCAATTGTTGATATCCAAAATGCGAATTCTTGATATCCAAAATGCAATAGTTGATATCCAAAATGCGAATTCTTGATATCCAAAATGCAATTGTTGA
Organism: Mallotus villosus; assembly: GCA_903064625.1. Classification (NCBI taxonomy): domain Eukaryota; kingdom Metazoa; phylum Chordata; class Actinopteri; order Osmeriformes; family Salangidae; genus Mallotus; species Mallotus villosus. The sequence continues at coordinate 36,702 of CAEFZP010001197.1, read as the reverse complement.
TATCCAAAATGCGAATTCTTGATATCCAAAATGCAATTGTTGATATCCAAAATTCGAATTCTTGATATCCAAAATGCAATTGTTGATATCAACAGGGGCGGGCCGTCCATTGAGGCAACACAGGCAATTGCCTGGAGCCCCGGCCCCTTAGGGGCCCCCAAAAATGCCCTCTTTATATTTTGTCCCATTACTTGTTGTTTTTATAAAAATCTCTTCACAATAGTATCATCGGGTTGTCTAATTACTCGCGTTTTGACGGCCTTTCTGCCAACCGTGCACCCCCCTTCAGTCTGCACTACATGGACTATTCCATTACGCAGCACGCTCATGACGCTGCACGTACGGCGTAAAATCAAAAAAGTAAATAGCGGGAGACAATAGAGAGAGTAGACGAGATAAATCAAAATGAAGCGAACATATGACAGCGGTTATCAAAAAAAAAGAAGAGGGACCAAAGGCAAGAGTTTATTTCAAAGCTGCCAAAGCTTTCAAGCTTTTTTACACCACCCGGCGCGGTGGCAGCAGCTGCGGGACCTTCCGCGGAAGAACAGCCGTCAACATCAACCGGTAACATCCAAGTGGCACCGGCTCAGCCAGCATTGATGCTATTGCTAGTATTGACGTACTTGTGTGTCCACAAACTGTCGGAGATGATGCAGAACTGGCGGTAAGTGTTTCTCCCTCTTCTTCCACTTCGGATGTCAACAACAATTTGTTTGTATTTTTTGTCATATTTGTATTTTTTGTATTTTTATATTGTAAACTAGGCAACTTATATTGTATTGTATATTTTATTTTAAATATAATTCCACTTTAGTATAGATAGTATAGTTATATAGTATAGATATTTAGTATAGACAGTCCACATATTTAAATTTTAGGATACTATATGTTTATTGTATGCACCTTCCTGCCAAAGCAAATTCCTTGACTGTGCAAACTTTCATGGCCAATAAATCCCTTTCTGATTCTGATTCTGATTCTGAATAATGACAGGCAGTGCGAGCCACATATTTGTGTGGATGATCCAGCACTCTGGCCCGAGCTGCTCACTGATAGAGAGCGCTGCCGCTGCTCTTTAGTCAGAAGGGGGCCAGTCCAGGTCAAAGATCAAGAGTTTCCTCAAAATGATAAGGGCCGCAGATTCACAAAGGCAAACTATTATATTGCAATGAAAAATGGAGAGAGTGTAAACAGGTCGTGGTTAGTGTACAGTGAAAGTGCAGACCGTGTTTTTTGCTTTTGTTGTCGCCTTTTTGGAAAACAGAAACAACAACTGAGTGAGGGAGGATTTAATGATTGGAAAAACCTTGCATTCCATTTAATCAACCATGAAAGGTCTGAAGAACACAGGAAAAATGCTGATAGCTGGCAGTAGCTCTCACATCGGCTTGAGACAAAAAACACTATTGATAGTCAGAATCAGGACATCATTGAAGTGGAAGCAAAACGCTGGAATGAGATTTTAACTAGGCTGGTGGCAATCATAAACTTCTTGTCTGAGAGAAACCTTCCTCTTCGTGGCCACTCTGACAAACTCCATGAACCAGGCAATGGAAATTTCCTGGGTCAGGTTCAGCTCATGGCTCAGTTTGACCCTGTGATGTGTGAGCATCTCCGACGAATTAAAGTAAAGGAAGCAGCAGACACTTACCTTAGCAGTCGCATTCAAAATGAATTGGTCTCACTTGTAGCCAAGTGCACAACTGATGCCATTGTTCAGCGAGTAAGAAAAGCTAAGTACTTTTCTGTAATAATGGACTGCACACCAGATTTGAGCCACAACGAGCAGCTCTCAGTGGTGCTGAGAATAGTGAATTGTGACTTAAAAAAAGGAATCGCAGTGCACGAACATTTTGTAGGTTTTCTGGTGGCCCATGACACCACAGGCAAAGGCCTGTTTGAATTATTTTTAGGGCACCTAGAAACACTAGGTTTGGAACTTGTCAACTGTCGTGGCTAGTCGTACGACAATGGCAGTAATATGCAGGGCAAGCACCAGGGGGTCCAGAAGAGAGTGCTAGATGTCAACAGCAAGGCCTTATGTGTTCCCTGTGGAAGTCACACACTGAACCTTGTTGTTGGTGATTCAGCCAAGTCATCTGTGGCATCAGTCAGCTTCTTTGGTCTGTTACAGCGTCTCTACACTCTTTTCAGCTCCTCAGTAAACCGCTGGACCATCCTCAGGGACCATGTGAAGACCTTCACTGTAAAGGCACTGTCGACAACAAGGTGGTAATGTCGAATTGAAGCTGTCAAAGCTGTTCGATATCAGTTGCCTGACATCCTAAAGGCGTTGACTGCGCTAGAGGACCATGCCAAGGAAAAGCGGGATGCAGAGGTTGCCTCCTCAGCTGGTGGTATCATCAAGGAGATGTAGACTTGGCCTTTTCTGGTAAGTACCATTGCGTGGTACAATGTGTTGTACCAGATAAATAAAATCAGCAAGCTTCTGCAGAGCCCCTCAGTGTCAGTTGCTACATGCAGGAGGGAAATCACTACAGTTACAGGCTACCTAGAGGAATTCCGAGAAATAGGATTCAACTCTGTTAAAACAGATGCGAGGGAAATTGCAGAGGAGATTCAGATAGAAATGAGCTGGCCAGAAGTCCGAAAGAGAAGAACAAAAAAACAGTTTGACTACGAAGGAGGAGAGGAAACACATGGTACAGCAGAAGAGAGCTTCAAAAGAGAAGTTTTTCTTCCTCTTGTCGATACAGCCCTGATCACTGTCAAAGAAAGGTTTTCCCATATGGAAACATTTTTCCAGCTTTATGGATTTCTGTACTCCAAGGACCTGATGAAGAGCACAAAGGAGGCAGGAAGGCTAGGGGAATGCTGCCACAAATTGGAGCAGAAGATGTTGAAGCACAGGACCTGAGGATGGAGGTAGAGGGGGCAGTTCAGTCCTTCCCCACAGACACCTCAACACCATCAGAGATGCTGAATTACATCTATAAGGAGAACATAGTTGACCTGTATCCAAATTTAAGTATTGCACTCAGGCTCCTTCTAACTCTCCCAGTAACTGTGGCTTCAGGTGAGAGAAGCTTTTCCAAACTAAAGCTCATAAAAACATACCTGCGAACCACCATGACACAGGAAAGGCTGTCGTCCCTAGCTGTTCTTTCGATTGAGCAGGAAATGAGAAGATCTTTAGATATGAAAGATATCATAGCTAGATTTGCTGATGCCAAGGCTCGCAAAGTCAAGTTTTAGGATGAAGTCAAAACAGAGAGAGAGAGAAGAGAGGAGAAACATGAAGACAAACAAGAGAGGGAGAGAAGGAGAAAAAGGATAAAGACAAACTGAGGGAGGAGAGAGGAGAAACATGAAGACAAACTGAGGGAGGAGAGAGGAGAAACATGAAGACAAACTGAGGGAGGAGAGAGGAGACAAAGGATAAAGACAAACTGAGGGAGGAGAGAGGAGACAAAGGATAAAGACAAACTGAGGGAAGAGAGAGGAGAAACATGAAGACAAACTGAGGGAAGAGAGAGGAGAAACATGAAGACAAACAGGGGGAGGAGAGAGGAGAAAAAACAAGCTCAGGGAAAGGAGAGATAACACAAAAGTATTCAGAAAGAAGTGAGGAAGAAGATATGTAAGACGAGAGAGGCAAAGAAACAGTGAGACTGAAGAGGTAAATTATGAAATATTAGGTTAACAGTCAGTGTAATATGTGTCATCATAATTAATCTTATTGTTTTGTATGCTATTCTCACTTTTCAGGTGACACAACATAGACCACATTGCCCTGTCAGACCCCCTATGACCTACTGGAAACCAACCCCCCTTGTATTGAGTGTCTCATGCGATATAAGGTACATTAGACTCGTAGATGCGGGGGCCCCCAAAGGACTGTTCGCCTGGAGCCCCCAAGTGGCTAAGTTCGCCACTGGATATCAACAATTCGAATTTTGGATATCAAGAATTCATTGATTAAATGATAAAACGGCTTGCCATACTCGAGGCTCTTTGTTTGTGTCGTGTTGTCTGTGGCTAGCTGTATGTTGGAGGAGCTGTGAGGGACACCTGAATTTCCCTCACGGGATAAATAAAGTATCTATCTATCTATCGTCAGCAGGTTGGTTGGCGCTCGATGGGCGATTTTTATATATACACACAACACGTTATTGGGTGTGCAGGACTTCGTCTGCACATCCTTTGTTATCTCACATATATATTATTATTATTATTATTATTATTATTTTTGCCCCCCTACTCCTCGGTCAATATTTGGACTACATAGAAAACGTCGACGTCCAAAGTTTCGTCTTGGTCTCGATTGCGTTGGCATTACTTTTGTTTACGTTCCATTGCACAGTTTAGGAGGATACAACGTTTTTGTGGCATAAAGTTGATTTTGTCGGCAAAGGGTAGACTACTCAGTTATAATAGCCTACGTCACAGCGTCGGCACATGTTAGCAACGACGCATTAGATACGACGTGCATAGAAGACTGTTGCACAGCAGCAAGGATCGTATCGTGCCCCCCCCCTAGCATCCGTCAATATTTTGATTACTTAGAAAACGTCATGTCAAAAGTTGGTAGCCATTGAGTTGCTTGTCTTTTTATTTACCTGGCTAACTTGCTAGCCACAGTCACTGACGCTACTAACGTCACGAAACACGCGTGACTACCTCTAGCCTAACATTAGTTTAGCAGCTTGTTAACTTCTGGGAGATAGCTATAGGCTAACTATAGCTTTAACGATACTGCAAGGCAGCTGCAGAAACGCCACAAGCAAAGAGGCCAGGGTGATAACTATTTACTAATGTTACTTTCTGATATGAAACACAATTGTTAAGTGTAATGTACAATATAAGCTAATATTATTGAGGAACTACATCGACTTTCGGAAACGGTAGTCTACTATTTCACTGAAGCATTAGCATCATGACATTAGCCTATGTTGCCCGGGCAACACATACTACAGCGGTCTAGGCTGCATCTGTTTTCAATCGTTAAAATAAACATTACTCACAAATACATTTTCGTTGTACGATTTATTATGACATTAGATTACAAGTAAACGATTTGTTGGTGAAATAATCATTACCTGTGATTTCAAACCAGTACTGCAACGCTGTAGCCTACGCGAGACACTGTGTAGCTAACAAAAACATCCACAGCTGTTTACAGTAGGGAGTCAAACGGCGACAGAAAATGTTCGGCACTCCCTTAAATCAAAAGTATTTCAATAGGTGAAACTGTCTGACTACTAACCCGAACTTCATTGACACAGCCTAAACTTGTCAATCTGTTCATGAAAGCAATATTTAATTTCAGCCTAAACCGTAGGCTACAACGGAAAGTTCAACCAACGATCGCCACCAAGACGAACACTGTAGTATACAATTTACCGGGGCAGCTTCTCCACAAAGGGCTATATCGCATTTTGCGTTGTTACTGACAATGATCGCTATTGAGCTTTTTATGCATGAGCGATTTTCCACTAAATAAATGTCAAGCGTATTTACGTTTTTGCGGGCATGTCATAAGTTAGCAGACATAGAGCTACTGTTTGAATCGCGATTCCATCAGAAATATTTCCAGTGATAACGTTGTTACTGTAGCTTCTTTCCAAGGGTGTTCTTAATGAATTATTATGCAATAGACTATGAGTAGGCTAAATGCTTGAAAATATGCAGGCACACCCTCACAATTTCCCCAGAAATTGTATGCTCTCTAGTTGTATATTTGTAACACAGTCATGCTGAGTAGTTATTGTTTAGAAAATATATTACATGTAAAACAAAATCAGAAAACTTTTCAGGAGGGAGGACGGCACCCTAGCGCTCTCTATTGACCAGCCCCCACTGCTCGTAACAACTAATTGTATTTATTTATTTGCACAAAATATTTAAAAAGCTAATAATAAAAAACAACGGGTAAAACAGATGCAGGAGGAAGGAAGAAGCGTGGAACGCTTATACGAGGCCCTCCTCAACTAAACGTATAATAATCCATAAATACTAAAACAATCTTACGTATGTATTTCTTTCTTTCTTAAAACGGTTAAGAGCTTCTTAACGATTCTGGGAAACGCGGCCAATAGCTTTAAGACTTGTTGTTCACTGAGTAGGTCTCCACTGAACAGACTAACTTTACAGGCCTTATTACAAACACAAGCGTTTTGTGATGTCATTAAGTTTCTGACTGTGTTAGTTATAAACCATGCGGCATAATTCTCTTGCAATCTAACACCGTCTTGATTAACAGGTGGAAAAATACCTTGCAGTTGAAAACATCGTCTTAAAACCCAGGGAAACAGTATAAAAATGTGTAATCCTCAAACAACTCATCCACAGCAGCTCTTCTAAACAAACCTCCGTTAACGCTCTCATTCGTCATCCACCTCACATCTCTTTGCTATCTGCTAGCTATGATCATGTCAAATGGTGAGATTTTTTTAGTTTATTACTCTCTCCAGTGAACCACACAAAGATTATTTATATTACATTCCTTTCTTTCCTAAGCTCATCTGTCTCTTTTATGAAGGACTTTTCCTCTGTAGTTTTTGCTGGATTCCAGCAAGAAGTTAAAAGTTTATAAAAGTTGTGGATTTTTTAAAACCTTTTTAAATTGGCAGAGTCAAGAGGTTTTTTGTTGTTGAAGAAAGTTAACATTGTACTTAAAAAACCTTCTATTTGCAATAGAACCTCATGTTGCTTTTGGGGGTTTTCATTAGCAAAGCAGCGAAGGGTAGACAAACAGAAATGTTGCATATTGTATTATCAATTCACTAAAAACACAATTTTGTTCTCACATTGTTTTTATTCAGACATACGTGGTGTTTAAACTCACAGCCAGTTTGTGTCCAGTCAGCTAAATTAAGGTGAGAGGAGACAATTGGTGATAGCCAGAGAAATAAAAGGTTGGTTGGAATCTTGTGGATAACTAACTGGGAAAAAACATGAACTTGAAATTCATGCAAAGTACATATTGAGTCTGGAGATCAGTTTATGGGGCATGTGACAGAATAATCTCATAATGTGTGCTGTGTGTGAGCCAACATGGCATTGTAATGAACCAATTCACTTTAATGCTAAATCAATTATGGTTGTCAAGTACTGTGTGTCAGGGTCGGACTGGCCGTCGGGAGATTTCCCGAAGGGCCGGTCAAACAGCCGCTGCATAATGCAAAAAATATATATACACGGTTGTGGGCCGGTCTGCTCTTCAAAGTCCTGGGCCGTTTTTCAGTCCCAGTCCAGACCTGCTGTGTGTCACCACATTGTCAGACTCATCTACATTGTGTCCACACTGTCAAGAGTGCACACACTCAAGTCAGCTCTGTAAATTCACTTGATTGTCAACTGCGTCTGACCTACTATTTGGGATTTGCACTTTGCTCTTGTCTCACACACTTATAATCACTATGTGTGCTAAAGTTATTATTGCTATTAATTGCATACCTGAGGGATTGGACTGAAATGTCTGAGTCAAGGTTGTGTTGTTTAGCTTCTCTGTGGATGTTGATCCTGCACTGGGAAATATGTCCCGCCTAAACATACTCCCGCAGGAGCTCATTTGAATATGATGGATCACAGAGTGTGACTGGGAGGGAAGACAGAGATAACCATTACGAAAAGGATTTGGGCACACAGTAATAATTGTCCAGAGGGAATGAAGCATAACATGCAAATTCTGGAAAGAATTAGCCACACTCCACACTGAGTGATATCATCATAATCATGGTGAAGTTGCATTCTAATGGCCCCGATTGTACAGTAAATTATGTTTGTTTTAATGATGCCGTACAGTAAAGAGATGTTTCAGTATATGACGAAATGTGCATGTGATTGTGGGATCAGTGGAAAATATTCTGATATCCATTGTGACGCAACATGCTGTAATTTGAAAGTTAACAGCACAACAACCAAATACTTTATTTGCTGAAATCTGGGATTTTACTGTATTTTAAATCCCAGCAAAGATGACGCATGTTTTGTTTCAGGATATCTTGGTCACGTTGTTCTTTTAATTCCTTTGTATTTCGCGTTTTTGCGCTCCACTTTATTCTCCACTATGCCATCTAGCAATAGCAGCGAGCAATGAAAATGATTGACATGATTTGACGAGCAGCAGCTGATTGGACAGATGTGACCCAAGTCACATCTACCCAATCACCAGCTTATTTAAAAAAATAAGAAGTTTCTTATGGGCTAATTAGGGTCTTTATTTTGTTTGCACTGAAGTACATTAAAATAATAAAACAGTCCGGACAATCCGGGGCCCCTGCACACATGGGGCCCCTAGGCTGCACCCTATGCAAGCCCGTGCATTAATCCGAGCCTGCATACAGCCAATTCCACAGAGATGTTAGTATTTGTCACTCACTGTTGGAAGCTGCTACTCTCATTGAATTTCTTGAACACAAGTAGGAAGTTTATCCAAATTCCTTCTTGAAGAAAGCCTTTATTGTTCCTGAAGAACATTTAAACATAATGCATCCATTGTCTCCCATCTGAATTGTTCCAATTCTTCAGAGAGAGCCGGGCAAACAATGGCATTTGTGCCACTGCGCTCATAATTTATGATGACACTAATAGGATTTGTTTTTACGATAAAAGGAGACAGTTTGTTTATTGTGTTTGTTTGGAGACTAAATTTTCCACCCATTTGTCTCTTCAAACAGACACCCTTCACTAATGTCCTTGGATAGCTAGACTATGTACACAGCATTAATAGTCACTTTTTCTGCAAGTAACTTATTGCCAACATTAATTGTGAGGGTTTTTGACTGGGGGAAGTAAGTCCCTCTGTGTGGAAAGCAAACATGTTTGCTTCAGGACTACAACAGATGACCTCTAAACACAACACCCAGGGGAAATGGACTTCAATAGCACTGGGATATAGTCTAGCTTATGCAGTACAAATTCTACCTCTATGTTGTTTCAGTTTTTTTAGAGTAGCCAAGTATCATTAATTAAGCAGTAACTATTGTAGAAGCTTGCTTGCCATGCAATGGGATACCAAAGTAACAGTGTGGCAGCAAACTAATAAAGCGAAGCTAATAATTTAAGGTAAAGGTGTCAATAACTTACACCATACAATACAACCAGGGACTGGTTTGGTTCCTCATCCACACCCACGAAGCCTTCTATTCCCTAAGTAAGTCTTAAGCGTCACATTTCCCCCTGTTGCTTGCTTACTGATACTGTAACAGTGAAAGATGGATAATTAGCTTCTCTAAATAACTGGCAGTCCATTAATGTTGTGAGCATTACATTTTTAATGTTATTCTCTTGCTTCAGCTAGCTGCTAATGGACTTAGCATTGAATTATTTCTAATGCCCTGCTGCAAAACCTTGAATCAGAGAAACATTTTTCACTGTTGAAGAACTACAGAACGAGAGCATTTACATATTCATCTAAATAGCTACTGTAATACCTGGTTACATATGGTAGGTGATGGGCCTTTGTTAAGGCAAACAGCTCAGACAGGAGGTAGGCTTGTATAAATATGAAAAGCATTTATTTAATTACATAATTTAATGCCGCGCAACAACGTGCACAAGACTAAAGCAGCGGCTTGCACCAGCATTCTGCAAATGGACATACAATGACAACGTCATTAACATAACTAAACAATCCAAAACAGTTACATTTCATAGGGCTACTCTAGACATGTTTAAAAACACTCACCCTCAACATCAATCGACACCCACGTGCATGCTGCCGACACGTATTCAGCCTCAGCGTATTCGTCCGCAATTACCTGTGCCTCCCATTAAGTGGCCCAATTATGACTTCCACAGGTAGTGCACCTTATATCCGTGTCCTACCTGACACACCTGGCCTTATATGTTCCCCCCCCTGGCTACACTACCAATCAACCTTTCAATTTCGATGATCTAGAGCAGTGGTTCTTAACCCTGTCCCCAGAGAACCCCTGTCCTGCATGTTTTAGATGGTTCCCTGCTCCAACACACCTGAATCAAGTAAATGGGTCGTTATCTAGCTCTGTGGAAGCCTGGTAATGAACATGCATTTGAATCAGGTGTGTTGGAGCCAAGAAACATCTAAAACATGCAGGACAGGGGTTCCCTGAGGACAGGGTTAAGAAACACTGATCTAGAGTGTTAGAATTATGCAGGTTAATCTAGTTGTTAGGGTGTCATCTGACAATTGCTACAATAATTGTGTATACTTCTCACCTAAATATAGCAAAGTTGATATTGAACCGTATTTTTGGGAAAATAAGACGCATTTTTTGTAAACCGCACCTCAACAGAATGGGAGATGGTGTTTGTAAATCAGAGTATAAACCGCACTGGAATATACAGTCATGGCAATACATTTTGGCAATGATAAATGTTGTGTTTTGCAAAGTTTGCTGGTTCAGTTTTTGAGGAAAATGTTTTCACATGTTTCTATAGAATACTGGAATCACAATAAGGCACATTTCATATTTTTTCAAGCTTTTTTGGGGTGAAAAAAATTAATATATGCATGCATGTAGTAGGGATGTGAACAATGTGTCGACTCAACGGTCGATTCTCGACTCGTGCTCTAAACGACTCTAAAAATAGAAATCGATAAATCGTTTTTCAAAATAAATTTTTTTTTACTTATTTTTATGTTTACATTTTTTACATAGCCTACAAACTTCTTCAATGTCCTTTAAAAACAGTGTAACCCATTTCTGTTTTCAAAATAACCTATTAAAAATGATCAAAATACAATAAATCCTTGTCTTTTTTTTCAAATGGGAGAGCGGTGTAGCAGAAGTGACTGCTACTGCTAGCTTTTTGCACACGTTACACTAACGGTCACTTCTGCTACACCGCTACGTCTCCCAAGAGCGATCTCTTCTTCTGTCCTTTCATGACAATGGCATCTTCACTTAAAAGTCCGGTGTGGGATAGTTTCCTAAAGATTGATGACAGAACAGTTCAGTGTAAAATATGTCTCATCAAGTTTGCTTACCATTCGTCCACAACCGTGATGTTGAATCACCTGTCAAAGAGGCATCCCAAGCCTTCCAGCCGGCAAGGCAGCATCGCGGACTTTACGGTGAGATCCGGTCACTGTGATAGCCGCCGGGCTGAAAGAATCAGCGAGTTGACAGCTAAGATGATAGCCGGAGATATGCTGCCCATGAGCGTAGTAGAGGGGACGGGATTCCGCGATCTGATTGCATTTCTCGAGCCAGCCTACACAGTGCCATGTCGCCAAACGATGACTGTGAGGCTGGAGAAAATGTATCGTGAAGCAGCAGCCTCCCTCCGCGCGATCCTGTCCTCAGCCGATAAAGTGGCGATCACCACTGATGCCTGGACAGCTTTGACGACTGAGTCATACGTGACGGTAACCGTTCACTTTTTCACCGACTGGGTTCTGCAGAGTGCGATCCTCCAGACCCGCTCAATGCCAGAGAGGCACACTGCTGAGAACATGGCTCACGTCCTGCAAGCCGCCGTTGACAACTGGGGCATAGCCGGTAAAGTGGCAGCCTGCGTGCACGACAACGCGTCTAACATTCTGCTGGCAAACTCCCGTTATCTGGAGTGGGAATCACACAGATGCTTTGCCCACACGCTGCAGCTGGCAATCAACGACGGCTTCAAATTGGGATCTGTTAGTACCGTTGTCGGGGGTGCAAGTCGCCTTGTGTCCCATTTTCACCACAGCACAGTGGCAACCGAAGCTTTAAAGGGAAAGCAGGCCGAACAAAATCTGCCCCCGCACCGCCTGATCCAGCACGTAAAAACGAGGTGGAATTCCATCTATGACATGTTCGACCGCCTACTGGAGCAGCGCTGGGCTGTAGCAGCAGTCTTATCCGACCGGGACTTCACCAAGTTGTCAGATGCGCGTACCCTCGAGCTGGCAGACGCAAGCTGGCACGTCATGGAAGAACTGTTGCCTGTGCTGAAGTCACTTAAATGTGCCACAACTGCCCTGTGCGGGGAAACAGAGCTGTCCATTTCCATGGTGCACCCAATTACAGCCACTTTGCTCTCCCGTTACCTGAGGCCGACAGAAGGCGAGTCACCAAAAGTGAGGGAATTCAAAGGGAAGGTAGCAGAGTCTCTCTCCTCTCGCATAGAGCCTGACAACACGGACACAGCGCAGAAAGCGGCCTTGGTCGCATCGTTCTTGGATCCACGAAACAAAAACCTCCGGTTTACAACCGACGAAGTCAGAGCAGCTGTCCACACAAAAGTTGGCGATATGCTGTCCAATCTCCCGGCCCCACCAGCAGATCATCAGGAGGAGCAGGCTGTCGCACCGATCCCCGAAAAAAGAGCCAAACATGCTGATGCCATGCTGGCCTTTTTCGGAGACGAGTACTTCACCGAGGAGCCAGCTACAACTGCTCGGTCAGAATTGGAGCGATACCTGTGCGAAGATAGCATCTCCCCCACACAAGACCCTGCTCTCTGGTGGAAACTTCACGAGAGCAAGTACAAGAGGCTGTCCCGCTTGGCAAAGCACTACCTCTGCATCCCTGCCACATCCGTGCCTGCAGAGAGGGTTTTCTCCGCTGCGGGCTTGATCGTCAACAGGCTACGCTCTCGCCTCCTCCCATCTCACGTGGACATGTTAATCTTTCTAAATAAGAACAAGTCCATTGTTAAATAGAAATGTTAGGCTATGATTTTTCACTCGCTGCTATGCATTTTTTCTTTTGTTAGCCAATATGTTTTAGGCTTTAGCCCAGCCTACATTGGAATAGCAGACCGGAGTTATTTTAGCCTATAGGCCTTTTTCTTAAAGTTTTCAAATCCCAGTTTGTGATATTATAGTTAAATGTGATGTGCTATGTGCCAATTTGGCTTTCGCCTAATGTTTGTATAATTAATTCGGCGCCATGCCAATTTATCAAAAGGTTTTCGTATCAGAATTTCGATCGATTTTTCGATTTATGCCTCCGACACGTCGACTCACAGTAAACGAGTCGTTTAACATCCCTAGCATGTAGCCCCTTGCTATGATTTATTTTAATATTGTATTTTGTTTGTTATTACATTTCGATGTTGTAAACTAATGCTGTTAAATTACTTTGATATCATTATATTTCTGCTGATTATTAATATGTAGATTTTTGTTAATTATTGGTTGATTAGTTTGACCTTTGACCTATATTGGGATTAAGGAAAGCAGAAGGGGAGAAGATGGTGGAGATCATATCTGAGTTAGTGTGTGTTGAGTTTTGACTCAACACCACCCCCCCCCCACCCCCCGCACCAGGCGAGTTTTCAAGGCTGTTTGCGCGTCAATGTTGCTTTACTCAGTGAACCTGTGCCTCGTCCGTTACTGTTTACAACGTTAGCTTGGCTATTTGGTTGGCGTTACCTTTTTTAGCATCAGATATACAAGGTGTGGCATGAGAGCGTGTGAAATGGTTGAAATGAGTGTGTCACACGGCCAATGCGTTAGAGTTGGCAGCCCTGCGGTAATGAGTATGAAGCAGTATGAGAAAAACGGACAGTTCAGCTGGCTATAGTGATTTTTAAAAATCTACTCAAGGAATTTAGAGTTTTAGAGTTAAAACTGAATGTGTTTTAACATCCATTTGCAAATGTGATTTTCTACTTTTGATGCATGACGATGTTTTGGCTATTGTTTGCACCTTTCTGTCACCAACCTTCTCTGAAGGAGGGGATCCCTCACCAAAATGCTCCTCCCAAGGTGTCTTAAATTTTTTCTCAATTCGTTTTCCTGGGAGTTTTTCTTCTTTGAGGGTTTAGGTTGGCTGAGGGGCATTTCTGTGGGCATATGTGTAGCCCTCTGTGACATTGTTTATAACATGGACTGTACAAATAAATGCTGATTTGATTTGAAAGTTGGGATTTGCCGTCAGTCATACCATTGATCTTAGGAGACGATATGGTTTGTTGAGGCCCAGTCAGCAATCAGAATCACAGATTTGGATGTTGACCAGGACTGAAGGCTCTCCTTACTCACTTGTGTTCTTGTAACACTTTTAGGTGCATCTTGCTTATGATCCAATAGAGCATGTGTGAGTCTGTGTAGAGAAGTGTCTTGCTGTGTTACTGATGGCAGTCTATGAACGCTCACTGTGGCCTTGGAGGGAGGAAATTAAACTCTACTGGGGGGAAATAATACACAGATCTGACAGATGAAAAATCCTGGATGTACTGGGCTTATATATTTTGTTTGATAAAAGTATGAGTAAGAATGTGTTTTTCACGGCACAATTTTGTGTTGGGTTAACTGATACACTGATCTAATGTTTTGTCTCAAGATCTCTTTCTACAGGGTTCTGCTACAGGACCTCACTGTATTAACAATTAATGAAGCTACAACATCTCACATCTTGTGCAAACATAAATTTCTGGTTACATGTATTTAGACATAGGATAACAAATAAGGAGGCAGTAAAACACCAAGGTAGAATTCTAAAATAACATTAAAGGGACATACATCACATCCATATATTACTATTTATTTTCTTTATTCATGTTCTTTGTCTTGTTGTTTTGGGCAATGGAATATACTGTAGTATGTTTAGGACTTTTTCGTTTATGTTAACAGGGTTTTTCCTGGGTCAAAATGGGTCTTCGGTCCTCCAAAAAACTGTCTGTTACCGGGTCACCTTATTAGCAGACATCTATGTATTTATTCATATTTCATAATTTCATAAATAAAAGATGCTTGAGGAAATAATTTTGCTTCCACTTTAGATTAAAATAGATAGGCTAATAGATTGACAATAGTCCAAGCCCCATGGTGCTATCATGTAGGGCTGCAACAACGAATCGATTAAAATAGATTATAAAAAGCATTGGCAACGACTATTACGCCACTCAAAAGGTCGCAGAGATGTTCGAGTATTAAGTTTAGTTGAGCGCTGAGCAGAGCGGAGGTAGAGGAAAACCATCGGAGAGACGTTATTGAGTAAGGCTGAAACACATGGCAGAGGCAGAGAAATCAGTAGGGGAGAGTGGGGTAATTGTGAGACATATTTTACATTTGCTCCCCTCTAAGCGATCTAAAATTATATATCAAGAACATTGACACACTTCCCATTAATTCAGGATGTTTCCTAGCAATGGAAATGATCAGAATGTCTTCAGGACAAAGGGCAACGAAAATATGATTGTTTTTCAAAAAGTGGTCTTGTGTCTCACTTTACCCCAGTTTAGGGGTAAAGTGAGCCAGACCAAAGAAATCATGGGGGTAAACTGATCCACTTACTTTTTCCACTTTAAAACTATCATAACAACACATAATAACGTAATAGTTAAAATCCTGACAGCTAGATTGACAACCACACATTCCAAAACTAATATCGGGCTAGTAACAGAATCATGGGGATTGGTCAATTAAGCACATTTATTTATTTAAACACTTGAAAGTAAGTCAGAACAAAATCATATACAACATAATATAATTCAAAATGTTTTAATTAACATTCAAATGACAGATAGAACCAGTTAGATTAGAACACAGTCATGGGACCATAATCAGAACCAGCTAGAACAGTCTGGGACTCAGAACACAGGATTAGACCTGCTGCTCTTCCCAGTGATGTTGCCTCTGGAGTTCGGACAGAGAGATGGCGACGTGCTAGGAAGCTGCCAAACCACTCTACTCCTAAAGAGTAGAGAATTCATTATTATAAGATTTAGCTTTGTGGTGAGATCAGTTGACTTAAGTTAACCTACAGAATCATGTGATCTCTTGCATACCCTAGCTTATCTGCACATTGTTTCTCTGTCCAATTGGCAGGGACAGGGATATTGTTTTTCTCTGCGTATTTAAATGCCAGTTCACAGCACTTAACTGGAGCAAGGCCATGGAACTGGTCAGATAGTTTACATTTACATTAACATTACATTTATTCATTTAGCAGACGCTTTTATCCAAAGCGACTTCCAAGAGAGAGCTTTACAAAAGTGCATAGGTCACTGATCATAACAACGAGATATCCCCAACATTGCAAGTAGTCAAACATGAATCATAAATTGTGAAAAAACCAAAAATAAGTGCCAAAGGAAAGAATCATAAGAGCATGAGGTTAACAAGTTACAATTGGACAACATGAATCTTAAAGTGCACGAGTGTACCTGTGGAAGAGCAAACAACAGTAAACTACCTCACAGCGAGTATAATAATTTTCATCAGTTACAGCTAACCAACAAGAGCAGCAGGTCTCTAAGTAAGAGTCCTTGTGATCCTGGAAGAAACTAACATCATGTCCAGCAGATCTTTCCTAGGTACCGTTGTATTCCCGGAACAAGTGTGTCTTGAGCCTATTCTTGAAGGTGGGGAGACAGTCAGTGTCTCTGATGGAGGTGGGGAGTTGATTCCACCACTGGGGGGCCAGACAGGGGAAGAGCTTGTGTTGGGACCGGGCGGTCTTGAGCGGTGGAACCACCAGACGGTTGTCAGAGGAAGACCGAAGGTGGTGGGTGGGGGTGCAGGGCTGGAGGAGAGACTTGATGTAGTCGGGTGCAGTCCCATTCACCGCTCGGAAGGTCAGTACCAGGGTCTTGAATCTGATACGGGCTGTGACGGGCAGCCAGTGAATGGAGACGAGGAGCGGGGTAACATGGGAGCGTCTGGGTAGGTTGAAGACCATACGGGCCGCTGCGTTCTGAATCCTCTGGAGAGGGTGGGTTGCGCATGCTGGGAGCCCGGCGAGCAGCGAGTTGCAGTAGTCCAACTTGGAGAGGACAAGTGCTTGGACCAGCAGCTGGGTGGAGTGCTCAGACAGGTATCTCCTGATCTTCCGGATGTTGTAGAGGGTGAATCTACACGGGAGACAGCAGCGATGTGGGCTGTGAGGGAGAGCTTGTCATCCATGGTAACCTCGAGGTTCCTGGCAGAGGATGAAGGGGTCACCGTCGCAGATCCCAGGGTGATTGAGAGGTCATGGGAGATGGACGGTTTGGCCGGGATGATGAGGAGTTCGGTTTTGGCGAGGTTCAGCTGGAGGTGGTGCTAGGTCATCCAGGCGGAGATGTCTGTGAGGCAGGCCTCAATCCTGGCTGAGAGCCCCGGATCGGTCGGGGGGAACGACAGGTAGAGCTGGGTGTCGTCAGCGTAGCAGTGGTAGGAGAAGCCATGGGAGGTGATGATTGGTCCAAGCGAGGTGGTGTACAGGGAGAAGAGGAGGGGTCCAAGGACGGAGCCCTGTGGGACACCAGTGGAGAGCTGGCGGGGGTCAGACACATCGCCTCCCCAGGAGACCTGGTAGGATCTTCCCGACAGGTAGGATGAGATCCACTCAAGTGCAGTGCCAGTGATGCCCATCTCGGAGAGTCTGGCGAGCAGGATCTGATGGTTAACCGTATCAAATCTCTGAAATTAAATCCACGCTAATAATAACTTTTTCAAAATTGTGTGCTTGCACATTCTGAAGATGTTTTGCACTGTGAATTTCAGTTCTGTTTTTGAATAAAGAGTTGGAAATTAATGCTTTTTTATGTTATTTTATCTGATTCATCAATTAATCAAAAGAATAATCAACAGATTAATCTATTATTAAAATAATCGTTAGTTGCAGCCCTACTATCATGTATGGTTCAAAGATTATCGAGGTGTACCTCTTTACATATATATGCAAACTACTGAAATGTACATCAATAGAATCTAGAACTAACAAGTGGTCAGAAATGGAACGAGGAAGCTATTGTTCCTTAATTTAACAATAGCAGGCACTACAAATCTACATTGCATTTAAAAGTTACTGTAAGAAACAATAACGTTTTTACAGTAAGTGCTAGTTAGTTGAAAGAAAGAAATAGCAGTATGCTGTAAATGGTTGCTTAACCACACATCTTTGAACAGTCTATGTTAAAGAACACGGTAGAAATGTCATGGTAACAGAGATAAGCTGCCTGTCACTTCTCCTCCCAGTGTTCAGGAAACAGGCCAGGTACTGGCACATAGCTGGCACAAAGTGTTTACTCCAACCAACCCCTACTATATCTACCCCCCCTTCAAATATAAGCAAACAATCAATCTTTAAAAAGGCTAACACCAGAGGATGTATTGTACACTGCTTTTGTGCTGTAGTATTATTACATTCACATAGAGAACTTGGCAAAATTATGAGGAAAAAAACGGAGTGCCATGTTTGTGAGAGGAGGCCATTGCGTGCGTGGAAAAACCCCAAGTTCGAACTCTGGTGTGGGCCGGAGAGGGACAAAACGATATTGAACGAGTGACGCGATGACACCTGTCGCACATGTACCCCATGCCAAATATTTTTTTCTACTGCTATGATGGAGTTGTGTTAGTATTGTAATCTCACAAGCTATTTAAAACTCCTCCCACAGCTTCTAATGGTTAAAAACTGATACTGATAAATGGAAAGTATTAGTGATCCCTTGATAAGAGTGATAGACCCTCTACACCACACATTAACCTCGTCTTTATGATTGATTGGCGTACTACTGCAATGGTATCACACAAGCATTTCTGTGCAGAGTACACAGAGACCTAACCAACACTTATCTTATAAACAATCCAGCATATTGATTGGCATTTTATTTTCAAAATACTCTGTGGTTTTGGCAAAAGTAGTGCAACAGTTATGTTTTCTTCTTGTTCCCCAGTCTATGGTTCTGTATTCAGTATCTGAAAAGAACAGGCCTAAAATATCCTAACCCAGAATTTCTAAATACAATCCATCTAGGATTGACAGTGAGAAGTACCAGACTGCTGCTTTGCTGCCGTCGATGAAACGGTATGTCTCACTCAGGTACTCCGTGCCAGCTCTGCTGAGTGCCATGTTGGCAGCTCAGGAGGCTCAGGTGCCTTGTTCCTCTCTCTTAAAGCCAATTAGAGACACAAGGGAATGTTTACTCATTATCTCTCCAACAATTTAGCCTGAACCTTAGGGTTCCGGGAGGAGCCATTCTCTAGAGAATGGCTCAAATCAAGTATACTCAACCTGAGAAGTCAAGCTATATAAAGGTAGAGTGGTGTAAAGTAAATATAAAAAAGGTATCAAGTGTACATAATACATGCACACATGTATGCAACATTTAAATGTATTCAGTTATGATGAGTCATCATCAGGATGCATCTATTATAAATAGTTACTTTCAATATAGATTGAATAAGTCTTTGATGTTATCCATACAGTATGCATACTGTACAGTACTGTGGGATATCTCGATTACAGAGGGTTCTGTAAAACATACTCCTAGTGCATGTAAGTGTGAAGGGATTTTTAACATGTAATCACTTTAATACACTTTCATTAAAAAAAATACGTAAAAGGAGGCATTGCAATTGTATATTTAAGTGCACCAGTTATTTATACTGAATGATTTCACACGATATATGTAACGATTCCAACCTGAAATGTTTGATCTGCAGTCAAATGCTCTACTGCACACCAATACCTTTCCCATATGGTGCTTACCAACAGATTACTTGTGTGAAATCATATATACATTCAATATAAAAGAAACATAGAAAGTCACTTTTTTCCATAACATGACCTGACTTTTGCACCCCATGTAGTGCACTGGCTTAAAACACATCGTCAAACTCCATGCTGTGTACTGTAGAAGGTCCCCCATTGCACATGAAACACATAGCACCAGCAACAACAGCACCAGCTACTCACATACTTAAATATACAATTGCAATGCAATGCCTCCTTTTACGTTAATATAGATAATTAAAATTAAGCAGTTTTGGGGTAAGTACCTTAATTGTGTCCAATTCGTTTTGCTAATGTTCAAGATTGACAGACTGCCTGGTGTTGTGGTGGTTTAACAGGCTTCCATGTCAACTCATGAAATCTGTAACCACTAACCAGGCCCTGGTCTGAGATTTTAAATATGTTCCCTAATCCTCTTGCTTGGTTGTGAATAATGTTCACCCAACCTTGCCAGGAGGTGGGGAGAAGACGAACTGTGTTACTCCAGTTGTTCCAGTTGTCAGTTCACTCAGATGAGCAAAACATGGGAGTGCGAGACAAGAATAATCTAAGATACTTTTTATATTTATTTTCCATGCTTCTGTGTTCAATGAAACAGAAGAGATGAATGTCTCCAGTATGGGGAAGGCATTAAACACCCTCCAAAGGCTCTCTTCTTCCAGTCTTGTAGAGGATGATATATATTGGTCCTTTTTCCCAACAATCCCTTACTGTATTCCAGGCCTCCTCAGGTTTACGGATCTCTAGGGCAATCATCCGTCTTTATCTTGAGACCCTGTTATTGGTAGCTGTATTATCTCAGAGGCTCAAGCCAAAGGATACTCATTTGTTGCCACTGAACATGAACAAGGAGCAAACCTCAAACCTTCTCAAGACAGATTTAAACGATTTTTGCCAGAGAAAGGGGTTTCATTACTGTGTAACTGTTGTGGAATGATTTTGGATGTAATTAAATGTGATGCCCTTCATCCCATGTTTAATTAGTCAGTATGATGAAGCAAGACCCACATCAGCAGCCATCACTCAAGAGATGTTATCCACTCAGTTGTGATTTTTAAAACATTTTAAATACACAAATCATGAATTGAGAGGTTGTAATTGCATGAAAAGGTCAGGTGATCACAGGAGGGAGGACCCAAATGCAGGAAGACAGAGTCAACAAAACAATATACATTTACCCTAAAGGCAGGAACACCGAAGGGATCCTCACACAGGTATAGACGACAACACAAAGAACTGACAAGGAGAAAACATATATACAGGGCTGGATGATTGAGTACGAGACACAGGAGGTGCAGGGAACCAGGAGAGGGACAGACAAGACCAGGACCAAAAGACACCCACGGAGACACAGAACACGAAGGCGGGGAAAACCAGTACTAAAACATGAGGGCATGGCCAAGACAATACCGAGAAATATACAGGTATTGTAAAACAAATGAACATGAATGTAAAGTGGGTCATTGTCTCTGCACACTATGGGGATCATGTTGAAACGCTACAGGTAATGAGCCCATTTGTATTATTGAACATCTGACAGTATTGTAAACGTTCTCTTCATCACTACATGTAATTGGTAAAGGTTATGGTTGTAAGATTACAGTGCCTGCTTAATTCCTATGCATGTATCTTAGTGACCTTTAACCCCCTTTAACGCTCACTGATCAATGAGCTTCATCACACCACAGAAAGTTATTAACTACCCTTCCAAATTCAAAGGAAAAACAACACAGGCAAGTACCGTATTTCTTCGATTAAATGCCGCCCTCAAATAAACGCTGTACCAAAAATGAACATTGTGTAACAAAATGCCGCCTTCAATTAAACGCTGCTCCAAAAAAATATATATATATTCCACAAGTAAATCACAAGTGTACAATATAAAATGTACTTCACCACTCACTGCTTTCTGCACAGCTTTCTGTTTAAAAGCTAAAGTGTAAGAATGTTTCGGCATGCTGCTTCAGATTTCTACACAATGTAGAACACATGTATTTGAGACAGTTAAAGTACTAACCATGCACACCTAATTGATAGCCAATGAAAAAGGGAGTGGCCGCCCTCATAATGCACTCCCGACTAAACGCGCGGCTTCAATTTTACATTAGGCTTTGTGTTTGACATTCTTGTCTATTCCTTGTTTGTCGATGGCCGCACTGCAGCTACAATTCACTAAATCTCTCGTACTAATTAAACGCCGCCCTTGAATGAACGCAGCCCTCGAATAAACGCTGCACCAAAAATGAATGTGTAATAAACGCTGCAGCGTTTAATCGAAGAAATACGGTATGTTAAATCAGGCTTTGAAATCTTAAAAAATCTGCAGTCTTCTCAGTTTGATACTGGGGGGGAAGGAGCTGAACCTCCGCCCACCCAATTCTTCTGCAACAACTAGCTAAATCAATTTCAGATATAAGAACCTACCTGCAGTCTCTGAGTGTGTGTTTATGTGTTAATTACTTTGTCTTTGCATCGTACCATAACAGAATAGAATGCAGGTTATATAAACCGTCTGTGATCTGACGTGATAGGTGGCTGTGACATAGATAGGTTGGGTTTTGCCCCATCTAAACAAAACCTGAGCTGAAAACGGGTGAGAAACTGTTCAACGGTCTAACTCCACAGTTCAGTGCGACAAAGTTTTATAGCTTTGCACATGCTTTCAGCAACTCATTTCACACATATATAATGTACTGAGAAGCAAATCATGGAATTTGCTTTACAGCACCTTTAAAGAAACCAAAGAAAGACTGAGGGCAATGTTGTGTTCCAGATGTATGAGTGGATTTGAAATGTATACATGTCATCTGGCTACTCTACTCTATATGTTGATGCTTGCCTACATGCAGTAATGTAGCATACAGTATAAAATACTGGGATTTAATGTTGTACCATAGGGATTGAACAAATGTTATTTGTTTGACTGTATGGCATTTTAATAATTTGTCCTTTGGCTGCATGTTGATGAATGTCCCTATGTTTTGATTAATGTTCTTTGATGAGCATGGTTATTTGTATGTACAAAAGACACATGCACACACACACACACAGATAAACACATTGGTGGAATTTTCATTAAATATTCTGCTGTGATTTTCTCAAATAACGATTTCCAAAACACAATTTCATTTTAGTACAATATAATTATTTTGTATTAATCAGACAAGAATCTGAATCAATATATTATTCTTGTGTGATGTCGTTTTATCACGTTCTTTTAAGACATGTTTAGTACATTTAGTAGATAGGGTTTATAAGTGCAGATTTTATTTCAAGGTAGGGATGAGAAATCTCATGCTATAACAGAGGATGAAACTTCTTGCTTATCAACGCAAATTGCCAATTTTAAGCGCAAAGACAACTTGCTTTTGCAGTAAAAATGGGAGTCTACAATGTGAACACACATTACTAATCAGATGTAGAATGAGTTTAACAACACAGTTCTTTGCGTCATCTTCAAAGCAGTTGTTTGCGTCCAAACATCCACGGAATTAACCTTAACCCTAAGCCAATGAAGTGCTCTCTATTTTTGCGCCTACTGTACAATTTATCAACTGCTCTGCTCCGTAATGAGATAAACGCAGATAACTGATAATAGGCTATGTAGGCCATCAACTACAACCACCTCATTTTCATTTAGTGTACATGAAAGCATATAATACATTCCTGTGCACCATGTAACTTTGAAGTTTAACCTTCTTGTCATACTGTACACTGGGGTGAAAAATCTATTACATAACACCCCCAACATTACTCCACTCTGCCCTTCTTTGGATATCAGAAAAGTACACATCCATGACTTCCACCACCCTGTTGGAAACTCCTGTTGTGAGTTTTGGCTCAACCAACGAGAAGCACAGGGGTTGTGTGGTCTGTCAGGTCTCTTTGATATCTACCCTATATGTTGCTTGGATTCTCTCAGATGAACTGCAGCCTTGCAACCCAACAGCATGGGAGTGTTTTGGGGAATTCACTTCTGTGATGAAAGCACTATGCAAATAAGCATGGAATATGTCTCTCATTCATGGCCACTAATTGATCCCCGAGCGTGAGATCATCTCGGAGGCTGGGAGAAAAACATAAAAAAGGAAAGTAAGTCAAATGAAACTTGATTTCAAAAAGGTTTCCGTCTAGTTGACAATTGATGAAGGTCAAAGGTTTTATTCTATACATCTATACTGATTTTTCTAGCCTTGTCCTAGCTGAATTCTTTTGAGTACTACATACTGTATTGTGGAAGTGTTATGCGATATGTTTTACTAGTTCATGTTGTGTAACAACGACAGTAGGATCCAAGCACAGGGTTTTTATTGATCTGGGTAATCCTGGTACAGGGGAGGTCAATAATCCATGCAGACAGCGTAATACAGGTAATAAAGAAATTATGTCAAGGCACCAGCAAGGATAGTATTCAGAGGTAGACAGGGCAGAGTAGGTAATCCAAATCAGGTGAGACAGGCAAAGGTCAATACACAGATGGACTATAAAATGTTCTATAGTGCATGACTGTGTGTACTAAAGTGCTTGAATCATGAAAAGAACAAGACTTTGCAAATCAATTAAAGAAACAAGGTCTTAAATAACTCACAACCAAAACACAGGTGCAAACAAACAAACTGAAGAAGAAATGGAGGTTGTGGGAGGCAGAGTGCCATAGACCAGGGTGCAACAATAACCCATCCCGATCTTCTGGATCGTACCCCTTCCAGTCCACCAAATACTGCAGTTCACCCTGCACCACATGGGCAGCACCGAGCAGAGGAGGGGGAGGAGATACTGAGTGCTACACAGTATCCAAGACCACCGTGGGTGTATCTCTTTTTCAATAGGGAGACGTGGAATGTAGGGGAAATACTGGGACATCATGGCAATTTATAAGCGCAGCTAGTTCAGGCAGGGAAATCGGGCAGCACGCATCATCAAGGGACGTAAGGCGTCTTACTCCACCTTTCTTGCTCCGCCCACTACACCCATATTAGCAGCGCATATTCAGTGGGCGCGTCCGATAAGGCGGCTTTAAAAGACGCGCGGATACGCACACACTCACCCCGGTCGTTTATGATCACTGATGCTGCCACCCTCCACCATCCCCTTCTCCCCCATGCTGTCTGTATGTTCTATCCATCAAGGGGATTATATTCTATTGCTCCCTGCCTCATATGTCATGTATGTATGTGTTGCATCGAGGAGGCAGGGAGTACTTCCCTTAGATCATCTACTCCGCCAAAGTCAAATCTACATGTCCATGTCATGTAACAATAAATGCTCAAATCTAATACGTGATTGTCTTGACTGAACTAATGGTATGAGACTGCATTCTTGTGATTGATGATGGGGAATGGACCAATAAATAGTAAACTTTTTTAACATGAGCTTTAGTTTGTTGTCCCTGGTATAAAGCCAAACCATTTCCCCTGGAAGATAGTACGGATAGTTTAATGCCCAGTTAAAAAAGTTACATACTTTAGTGTATTAGAAATATTTGTATGTACAGTCATGGCCGAAATTGTTGGCACCCCAGACATTTTTCCAGAAAATCAAGTATTTCTCACAGAAATAGTATTAAAGTAACACATGTTTTGCTATACACATGTTTATTCCCTTTGTGTGTATTGGAACAAAACAAAAAAGGGAGGAAAAAAAGCAAATCGGACATAATGTGGCACAAAACTCCCAAAATGGCCTGGTCAAAATTCTTGGCACCCTTAACTTAATATTTGGTTGCACACCCTTTGGAAAAAATAACTGAAATCAGTCGCTTCCTATAACCATCAATGAGCTTCTTACACCTCTCATACGGAATGTTGGACCACTCTTCCTTTGCAAACTGCTCCAGGTCTCTCTTATTGGAAGGGTGCCTTTTCCCAACAGCAATTTTAAGATCTCTCCAGAGGTTCTCAATGGGATTTAGATCTGGACTCATTGCAGGCCACTTTAGAACTCTCCAGCGCTTTGTTGCCATCCATTTCTGGGTGCTTTTTGACCAATACATTTTGGCAAACTGTAGTCTTGCTTTTTTATGTCTCTGTGTCAGTGGCGGTTCTACATGGAATTACGCCCCGGGCGAGACCCCCCTCCGAGCGCCCCGCTGGCAAAAAAATATATATTTTTTTTATTTTTATTTTTTTATTATAACTATATAAGTAAAGAGAAACACAACACAGTATAAGTTAGAACATAAGAGTGGCAAAAATATATACAATCAGAACGAAATGAACAAGAGCAGAGATACAATAATATAAAATATTAAGAATAATATACAAATAAGAGCAGAGATACAATAATATAAAATATTAAGAATAATATACAAATACAAATATCCTGAAGGGTCGAGACCATTCCAGAAGAGGCCTGTGTAGCTGATGAGGTAGATGGCTGCTCCCCATCCTGAAGCAGTGAGACTACAGCAGAGTCCTGTCTAGTGGGGGAGGTGGGTGGCTCATCCTGACCAGTGGCAGAGGATGCTCCAAAATATTTTAGAAGTGCCCCTGAAATTGACATCAAAAGACCACAGGCTACAATATAACTCTTAGACAAAACATCCATGTATTACTAATTAAAATAAACATGCCCTTACTGCCTTACATGCTAAATATCTGGCATTAGATGCTATATTAACCTATCTTTCAGGGAGGAACAATTAGCTGCTTGGTTACTGCCTCGAATTCTATGCATGGCACACTTCAAGTTATGACTGGTAAACTATACTTTGTCACGAAATAGAGTTGTAGCAAAACGCAAATGTTCGTCTTTGAAACTGCCTACAGAAGATATGAACATTCCGTTGGCTAATTACAGGGCCCAGCGTTAACCCAAATGATGGAAATAAATAATAACTGAACTTGTAACAGTTTTGTTGCAAAGCACAATCTTATCGTGAAATTAGATCTCGTGTTTGTTGAGTTAAAACCGAATTATTGTTGTATAAGCATAGGCAGCATAATAGCAGGCTAACAAAAGTAAGAGTTATACCCATCAATTAACATTAGCCCTTAATTCATGACATTGATACCGTAATCATACAGAGAGAACATAGTGGCATACCTTTATGTTTTTCTCGTTTCTCCTCTTCTTTTCTTTTTTTTCGAAATTGGGCACCTGACGGCTTTGACCTTTTCTTGTCCATCTCTGTGCTTATTTTGCACTCGACAATCAACAAATTTCCCATCCCCCAACACTGTCACTCGTACAGAAGTTAAGACTAAACCAATTCACCTTGCCCTTGGTGACACATAATCGTTCTGTATTACTTATTTGTATTAGCCATTTCACACAATTCAGAAAAACTAAAACGTGCAGGATTTATAGGCCTGTAATTATAATGTTATGAATGTACGTTATTTGGAAGAAAGTCGAGGTGTGACTGACTTAAGCCCACTAATTGCATTAGAGTATTGCTCTATAGCCTACAGTGGATCCCCCCGTCCCCCCCCCCTTGTCCGTTCCCTTTGGGAGACCCAGAGGTGAACTTTTCGCCCGCGCCCGCGCCCCCTCCCCTTCCCCCTTTCCCCTTCTCAAACATGAGCTGTAGACGGCACCTTCTTAGCAAGCAGGGGCGCCTGCAGCTGCAGGGGGCGCTAATTTGCCAATTCCCCACACAGTTATATGATAAATAATGGAAAACCGCTTCGCGGCCCAGATGATAAAGTGGTCGTGCCGCCCCCCACGTGTCATGAAAAAGTGCCGCCCCGGGCGGCTGCCCGGGTCGCCCGTGCCTAAAACCGCCCCTGCTCTGTGTCAGCAGTGGGGTCTTCCTGGGTCTCCTGCCATAGCGTTTCATTTAATTTAAATGTCGACTGATCATGTGCGCTGACACTTCTTTGGAACTTGTTTGGGGCTGCTTATCCACCATCCGGACTATCCTGCGTTGCAACCTTTCATCAATTTTTCTCTTCCGTCCACACCCAGGGCGATTAACTACAGTGCCATGGGTTGCAAACTTCTTGATAATGTTGCGCACTGTGGACAAAGGCAAATCTAGATCTCTGGAGATGGACTTATAACCTTGAGATTGTTGATATTTTTCCACAATTTTGGTTCTCAAGTCCTCAGACAGTTCTCTTCTACTCTTTCTGTTGTCCATGCATCCATGTGTCCAAGTGTGGCACACACAATGCAAGCCTAAGTGAAGTTCTCTCCTTTTATCTGCTTTTAGGTGTGATTTTTATATTGCCCACACCTGTTACTTGCCTCAGGTGAGTTTAAAGGAGCATCACATGCTTGAAACAATCTTATTTATCCACAATTTTGAAAGGGTGTCAAGAATTTTGACCAGGCCATTTTTGGAATTTTGTGTGACATTATGTCCAATTTGCTTTTTTTTTCCCACAAAGGGAATAAAAAATGTGTGTAGCAAAACATGTGTTACTTTAATACTATTTCAGTGAGAAATACTTGATTTCCTGGAAACATTTCTAAGGTGCCAACAATTTCGGCCATGACTGTATGTATCTATGGAGATGCGGATTTCATTTTCCAACAGGACTTGGCACCTGCACACAGTGCCAAAGCTACCAGTACCTGGTTTAAGGACAATGGTATCCCTGTTCTTAATTGGCCAGCAAACTCGCCTGACCTTAACCCCATTGAAAATCTATGGGGTATTGTGAAGAGGAAGATGCGATATGCCAGACCCAACAATGCAGAAGAGGTGAAGGCCAATTTCAGAGCAACCTGGACTTCCATAACACCTCAGCAGTGCCACAGACTGATTCAATGCCACGCCACGTTGCTGCAGTAATTCAGGCAAAAGGAGCCCCAGCTAAGTATTGAGTGCTGTACATGCTCATACTTTTCATGTTCATACCTTTCAGTTGTACAAGATTTCAAAAAATCCAAAATTCAAATTTTCTGAGATACTAAATTTGGGATTAACCTTAGTTGTCAGTTATAATCATCAAAATTAAAACAAATACACTTTTGAAATATATCAGTCTGTGTGTAGTGAATGAATATAATATACAAGTTTCACTTTTTGAATGGAATTAGTTAAATAAATCAACTTTTTGATGATATTCTAATAATATGACTAGCACATGTATGTATGTATATGTTTGTATATGTTTTTTTTTAAAGAAGTGATTTTTGGATAAAAGCATAGAAATCAAACAGGAAGGTTACTTTAAGGGCAATTAGAGGGAGAAGGGGTATGAAAAAATAAGTTTTTGCATTCATGTCATATCTGAAGGTATATATATATACCTACAAGTTTATTCAATTGGATATCTTGTTTCTATTATTAGTTTCTATTTATGTTCATTTATATATGAATATGTAATGCAATGTCGAGCTAATACTGGTGAATATGTATGTTGTTCGGGATTGTTCTTTTTATAACTATTGTTTACCAATCATTTTTTTGTGGTAATTGTCTGAAATAAATTATTAATCATCAACCAAAAAAGATTTGAAGACAGATGGAATGTTTACCAACCCATATGGCATCACCAGGTATTCTTCCTGCCACAGGTCAGGTTGGCTGTCTCCCACTCATCTCCCTCTTGGATTCTAGTAAGGTTGAAAGTGCTCCAAAGAAAGTTGTGTACACCTTAGCCTGCTCAATGTGTTCCAATGCTACTGGAACCAGTGGAAGGGGTGGAAGAAAGTTCTGTCAGTCTCTGGTACCGGGTTTAAATCCTGGTTCAACCCGTGCTTCTAAGTGATGGTCGGGTTGTGGTGAAGTAAGCAGGGGTAGCCCTGAACCAGCTCTAACTCACGCAATTGTAATACCAGGTCGAGGGCGCCAACCTGCAACTAGATTGGGGATTCGGTGATGATTTTGCCGGTGCTTGTTGGTGGTCCAATTATCACTTTGATCTGCAATGCAAGAGTGTTCCAAATCTATACCAAGGCGGAAAGCAGGCAGTAAACTCCATCACAGGAGATGTAAGCTGGGACTTGAAGCTGCACAGAGGACATTTTCAGGACAGGGCAAGGTACTCACCGTGCCTCTGGCAGAACATGACCATCCAGATTGCCCCGCTGGGCAGGAGGCAAGCAGATGACCTGGACCTCCACAGAACAGGCAAAGGTGTCGGTTGATGCGGTGTCTCTCTGATGGGGAAAGGTGAGTGTGACCCACCTTCATAGGCTCAGACGGGCAAGGTACCCATGGTTCTTGGAGACACACTGTTTGGTACTGCCTTGCCAGGCTTGGGCGATGTTATCTAGCCAAATGGATAATTGGATCAACTGACTGAAGGTTCTCATCATGGCAGGTTGTGACTGCAGGGTGGCTTTCAGCCCAGGTCAATAGGCTGTTGGCTCATACGGCGCTCTTGTTCTAACCACTGTGGCTAGGATAATTTTATCCAAGGCGACTTCCAAGCTCTCCCTTGAAAGTCGCTTTGTATAAAAGCGTCTGCTAAATTAATAAATGTAAATGTAGGATACAAAAACTCTATACTGGGCTACCGGTTCATCTCCCTGCTGGAGGATGAAGAACTGTTACCCATCATCCTTACCCTGAAAGGATAATAGAAGAACTGGGTTAGGGTTAGTGAGAAAGTGGTCCAGGATCTACTCCAGTGAAGCCGTGGAAGCCCCTTGTTGCTCCCACTTAAATGCCGAGCCAGTGAGGTGCAAGATGATAAGCGTTACATTGTCAGAGTCACATGGGAAGGCAGATGGCTGGTGGGCAAAAAACAGGGAGTACTAGAGCAAAAAACCTTCACCCTGATCTGGGGATCCATTTTACCTCCTGAGCTGCCAGACGGGCATGCGTAGCTGCCGCTGGTGGGGGGGAACAGGCTACTGGAGGAGACTGTAGCATCTCCAGAGTCACTTGATTTGGGAGGCATGTCATGAACTCCTCCACGAGCTGAGCAATGTGGCATAATTTGGACTCTATGCTCACCTAGCAACCATCTTTGGGCTGCTAGCTCCGAATGCAGGAAATTGCCTATGTTGGATCCATGAGAGGCAAAGTCTTCTGTAACAAAGACAGGCATCAAGCAGTATCCAAGCACAAAGGGTTTCATTGACCTGAGTAATCCAGGTACAATGGGAGGTCAATAATCCAGGCAGACAGGGTAATACAGGTAATCTAGAAACAAGCACAGGCAAAGATAGTATTCACTGGCACAAGGCAGAGCAGGTAATCCTAAAATGTAGTCAGGTAAGGCAGGAAAAACGTAATAGACAGACTATGTACTATAAAGTGCTCGGAATGAACTATGAAAAGAACAAAACTTTGCAAAGCAACTGAGGAAACACAGGGACTTAAAAAATGTAACAATTACCAAAACACAGATACAATCAAACTAATGAGCAAGCTGAACCCAATTCTCTAGGGGAGGCAGACTGCAGCCGTCTGGAAGGCAGCACCGTGGACCTGGGCATGACACCTTCCTCAGGATTTAGAGAGGAAGGCTGAAAATAAGAAAGTGTCTTGCTTCCTCCTCTTCACGTTAACCCTATTAATAAACATCAGACAACATATGGCCAAGAACAGGCAGACTGCCTGTATGTTAATATGTTAAAATAGTGTATGGCAGTGTGTAGTGCCACTTAATAACTACTGAGAAATAGAACAAACACTGCTGAATCTCTGACATGAAGCTGCTGCAATGAAAAGGAGTGGAGACGGCACCTGGTCATCTGTAAACTCATTTTTTGAATTATATATTTTTTAAATCAGTATTCTTACAGTGGAACTGAATCTTTCCACAAGCCATGAACCAGGGGAGTACTTCAACAGAGATGACTGCATTTCTGAGGTAAACAACAAAATAAGAGGATTATTGAATCACAATGCACAATTCAACATAAACCCCGAACAAGTTGGTATTTCATAATGATTGGAAGAAGTGTCGAGGAGTAAAGAAGAATATGTTGTCAAGCATCATTCCTCACTGAACAGAACTGGGGCAAACTTTATCCAAATGCCTTTGAAGTATTCTTCAAAAATGCTCCAAAAAAAATGTTGGGTTAAAGTTTAACTACTATATTGCAGTGATGTGAGATATTTGAATTCGATAATTACTCCTTATGATGACAAACGAGGCTAGGCAGGCAATTAATTTTCCCTTTCCCCTGAAGAAATTACATTAACAAGGTGTTGAACAAAACACTGAATAATTCCACAATTTGACATGTTTTACTTTCTATGAATGTACTTCAAACTTCAATTTCCCAAACTTGCGATACAATACACCTTCTGTTTTTAGGTTTAATACATTCCCCCATCTTCCGCAACATTGATCTTAGGTATCATTGCATATAGCAACTGCAACTAGTTTCACACAATAATTTACTAGTGAAGGGGGGGATTGCTGCTGTATCTGCATAACTTGGTCCCAGCAGGCGTCTTTATGACTTGAGTGTCCCCAAGAAAGCACCCAGGGCATGCCAGTTACCAATATCACACCCCAGAGTATATATATTTATGAGTCTTCTGTCTGTCAACACTAATATTTACCATGTATTTGCCTATTGAACAAAGTCATATTTCTGCTGGCTGACTACAGGGGCAAAACCTCAAGACGTTAATATGCCTTTGAAGTCTTAAAGTATTTTCCCATTCAGAAACCATGGTTCCCTGTGGTAATTAATTGTGATTTGTGGCTTCCACTAAATTATCATGTGTCTGCATATAAATCATAAATTAATTAGTTTTGATCAAGAGTCATGCAGAAGGTTGCACAGAGTCTCCTCAACCCTATGTATCTGTCAAAACAATCTGCTCCCTCGTTTGTCTCCGTAGTAGTGCATGGTGTGTTCTAACATTTTAGTACAGCAGTGATTCCAAATTGGAATAGATAGCCGCTCATCAAGGCTAAACCTCCTGCCAGAATTAATCTGTAAGTGAAGTTGCTCATTATATAAAGTATAGCATTTTTCATTAAAGTACCTCCTATAACAGGGCACAAAAGGTATAAAACTATGGTGTTTTGCAGATCTCTCTATACATTAGAAATATAGAAAATGTCCACAACAAGTATGGCAGCATTCACAAGTCTCACACTCCTAGTACTCTGCATCTTACTAAATATAACCACATTAACCACCACGAGAAGATGCAGGAACATCTGATGTCTGGTGGGGCCTGATCACCACGACAACGACTAGGTGGAAATACACATGCTGTAAATAGAAAACATAGTGATGCATAATGACGCAGCAGACACATTTGTACAATTTCTTCCACATCAACGTAGATCATTGACAACATCATTATTTATCAAAGGAATCCTTGGCCTTTGCATTTTTGTTATGTTTTACTTTACAGCACACTTGGATTATACTCAGGGAAAGGGAAAAGTAAATACGTTCAACCTGTGAATCTGACTTGACATGAACAAGAGGACAATGAAGTGTTTGCCTGATTGTGCTCTTTGTAAGTGTATGTGTGCTCCCTGGAATACATGGATCCGGAATACATGCGGCATCTTTATCCTCCTTGCATAGAGCGGTGAGGAATGAAATACAGCACAAAGCAGGAATAGGCATATTCCTCTGTCTAATAATGCATAATACACACAGGCCATTACCAGAGGCAAACACACGGGAGGGGAATTACACTCCTCATTCCACAACACCAATTTGAAAAGGCAACACAGAAGGATTCCACAAGTGGGAGAAGAGTCCATAGTGCTGTAGTTGCCTTTCAGTAACTTGATTGAATCTCGTCTACTCATAGAGCCAGCAGTCAGTTTTTATTTTCTCAATCAAACAGCATTCCGGATGATCTACCATGTGCCATATCTTCATAATCAAGTTCTGCATGTTGAATTTGTGGTGTAAATGTTTTTGTTTTGGACCCAGTTTGTAATTGTAAACGACACAAATAAGTGTTTGGATAAAAGCGTCTGCTAAATGAATAAATGTAAGTGTTATTCGGCAACAAAGATTTGTTAAACTTTGGTTGAGGCAGACATCCTGTATCTCTTAAGCACAGAGCCTGACATTTTTCAATATCCTTGTATAGTCCTTGTTATTGTGCAACCTTCAAGTTTGGTTAATCTCTGTTTCCTGTTTGAACCACCTCAAGTGTTTATAATTTCATCAAGCAATATACAAAATCACAAGGATAACTCAAACTACAATGCATTTAGCGGTTAGGCCCATAGATTTTTGGATAGTGACACCCCTTTCATAATTTTGGCTCTGTATGCCACCACAGTGGTTTGAAATAAAAGAACCGAGATGTAATTAAAGTGCAGACTTTCAGCTTTAATTGAAGGGGATGAACAAAAATAGTATTTGAAAAGTTAAGGAATTGCAACCATTTTCATACACAGTCCCTTATTTAAAGGGCTCAAAAGTAATTGGACCAATAAACACAATCATAAAATATAGCTGCAAACAGCAATGAGGTGGCCAAGCAGTCATATGACCCAGAAAACATTTTAAACATCCTTAGAACAGGGTTCCAAGTCCCTATACAAAGTTTGGTGTGAATCCATCAAAGATTTGCTGAGCTACGACCCAACTTCCTGTTTGATGGCTTAACTGCACATTTTGCTGTAACGGGCAAATGGTTTCAAAAATCAAAAAACCATGTGATGGGCTTTGTGAGGCTTGGTCTGAAGATAATCTCTGCCAAATTTGGTGAACATTTGACAACATGTGTAGCTCAGTCAAGACAATCACGTATTAGATTTGAGCATTTATTGTTACATGACATGGACATGTAGATTTAACTTTGGCGGAGTGGATGATCTAAGGCAGTGGTTCCCAACTTTTTTGGCTTATGACCCCACTTTGACATCACAAAGCTGTAGTGACCCCAGATATTCAAAACACAGATATGCAACAAAATTCAAGTAGGCCTAATAGAATTACAAACTATGTTGCAAGTAAACATTCAAGTCTTTTGGGGTATGTCTCTACCAGCTTTGCACATCTAGAGATTTTGGGTTTGGGAAAGGTTTGTCCATTCTTCTTGGCAAAAAAGATGAAGCTCAGTCAGATTGGATGGAGACCGTCTGTGAACCGCAATCTTCAAGTCTTGCCATAGATTCTCTATTGGATTGAGGTCTGGGCTTTGACTGGGCCATTTTAAGACATTAACATTCTTTAATCCAAACCATTCCTTTGTAGCTCTGGCTGTATGTTTAGGGTCATTGTCCTGCTGGAAGATGAACCTCCGCCCCAGTCTCAAGTCTGTTGCAGACTGCATCAGATTTTCTTCAAGGATTTCCCTGTATTTGGCTCCATCCATCTTTCCCTCTATTCTGACCAGTTTCCCTGTACCTGCTGAAGAGAAGCATCCCCACAGCATGATGCTACCACCACCATGTTTCACTGTTGGGATGGTGTGCTCAGGGTGATGGGCAGTGTTGGGTTTTCGCCACACATAGCGTTTTGCATTGAGGCCAAAAAGTTCAATTTTGGTCTCATCTGACCAGAGCACCTTCTTCCACATGTTTGCTGTGTCTCCCACATGGCTTCTGGCAAACTCCAAACGGGATTTTTTATGGATCCCTTTCAACAATGGCTTTCTTCTTGCCACTCTTCCATAAAGGCCAGATTTGTGGAGTAGACGACTAATAGTTGTCCTGTGGACAGATTCTCCCACCTCAGCTGTGGATCTCTGCAACTCCTCCAGAGTAACCATGGGCCTCCTGGTTGCTTCTCTGATTAATTTTCTCCTTGTCCGACTCTTCAGTTTGGGTGGACGGCCTCCTCTTGGTAGGTTTGCGGTTGTGCCATATTCGTTCCATTTTCTTATGATGGATTTTATGGTGCTCAGAGAGATGTTCAAAGCTCTGGATATTTTTTTATAACCTAACCCTGCTTCACATTTCTCCACAACTTTATCCCTGACCTGTTTGGTGAGCTCCTTGGTCTTCATGATGCTGTTTGTTCAGTAATGATCTCCAACAAACTCTGAGTCCGTCACAGAACAGGTGTATTTATACTGAGATTAAATTGCAGACAGGTGGACCCTATTTACTAATTATGTGACTTGCAAATGTGACTTGTGAATGCAATTGGTCGCACCAGATCTTTGTTAGTGGTTTCACAGTAAAGGGGGTAAATACATATGCACTCAACACTTTTCAGATTTTTATTTGTAAATAATTGTGAAATCCATGTAATATTTCCCCCCACTTCCAAATGATGCACTATTTTGTGTTGGTCCATTACATAAACTCCCGATGAAATAAATTTTAATCTGTGGTTATACCATGACAAAATGTAGAAAAGTCCAAAGGGGGTGAATACTTATGCAAGGCACTGTAGCTACCTCTAGAGAGCTGCCCCTCTTGCGCCCGTCAGCGAACCCATCAGGATGTACACAAAGGCAGCAAGTACGCTGGAACACGAAGATATGTTATCTAGTGTAAATGACTAGTGTCAGCAGAGCACCTGCTGTTCCCTGGCCGGTATCCAGGGTGTCTCCGCAGATATCTTGACTCGGACGCTGGATTCTGATCGATTGCTACCGAATCAGAGCACGTCTGCGGATCACCAGTGCCTAGCCAAGATCTACGGAGACATTCTACAATGCTTGTGATCCGGAAGCCTCTCATCCATACAGGGCAGAGTTACAGCTGTCTCTAGAGACCCATTCCTCTAGCGCCCGTCGGCAACCCCAAAGATGTACGCGAGGTGCATGTCTATGTACCATCAATGTAACTATGTGAGAATGAATAAACAAATGTGTCGGCAGAGCACCCGCCGTTCCCTGGAGTCCAGGGCATCTCTAGAGATATCTCGATTTTGACACCATGGATTCTGATTGATAGCTACCAGATCAGAGCACGTCTGCGGATCACCACGTCTGAACCGAGATCTAAAGAGATATTCTACTGTTATGGGTTAACAAGCCGACCCAGCCACCATCTGTAATGCAGGCTTGTGTATTGCACACTGCAACCATGTGGCCGCAAAGCTCTTCACCTCAAGCTCATAGATCTAGCACTGAATATGCCCGGGTGGCAGCCCCAATCCGGAAGCATTGCGATGTATACCAATCCGGGGACAGCCCACAGCGAATCGTTGCGCGAACCAGGATTTATTTTCCTTGCCGGCATCGGTGACAACAGGGACTCAGAAGGCCTCGCCCGGAAGGCGACATAGCAGGTACCGCGACATAAAGGAGAGTAAACAAAACAGTTAGTTCGAGCAATCACAATAGGTGCCTTTGCATAGTATCAGATTGGAATGTTCAGGACACAGGAGCAACTCCGAAGCAGTACTGGGGATCGGCGGATCCACCACCGTCGCCGACCTCTCCTCCAGCACGACGACTGTTAGAGATATTAATCTATCAAGCATTGCACAGTCAGTCGGTGAACAAGTTAAGAATGCTTTATTGCTTGCGGCCACAAGGAGACAAAAACATCACACGCCATTGTGCTAGAAGTTT